>JAZEWU010000006.1:9638984-9651142 GCA_036362915.1 Geotria australis | reverse complement strand
ACAACGGGGAGACAGAAAACTGAGAGTCAAGCGGTAGCAACGAATTATAAGTGTTCACGGCTCGATTCATGATGGTTGCTCTTCAGAGCACGACTATCCCGAAAGAACAGCTGTGGAGGGCGACCCTCAATGTAACAGAGTCTTCAAGTAGGAGTGGACACAACTTGACAATGGCGGGGGGCGCGAACTGCCCCCGCGAACCCCCCACGCATGCACGCCTGCCCCGGAGTGAGAGGACGCAAGCGAGACACGCTATGTGATATCGTCTTACGGGGTGGGAAGGCTGTACGAGCGGGCGCGTCGTGGGCGTACGTTACAGCAAAGAGGGTGAATTATCGGCCAAACCCTCCCCGTGAATCTCGCGGCGGCGGCGGCAGCTAGCGGACGAGGAATGCGTCCCTCACGCCAGTGTCAACACACCTCTCTAATGCACCCCGACGTCTTCGCAACACCCACAATGGGAGAGCAGTGGCGGCAGGACTTACGATGTCAAATTGAGGCTATAATGGACTTGCTTTAAACGCTTTGAGAGGCGTGGAAAAGGACTGCGCTGGTACAACGTCGACAGCGATGAAATAACACCGTTCAGAGGCATGAAAGGCAGCTTGAAAAGAACCCCTAAAAGAAGGACTGCCGACCGTTTGTAATTAATCTTAGCACAGTACGGCATTTCCCCACTACCTGCTGCTTGTAATTTACCAAACGCAGTGCCTGGAGCAGTGGGGAGGGCGAGCCGGGCGGCAGGACCGTGAATACTTGGATATCGCCATACCTCTTGACTCGCTCCTACGTGCACTCTTATGTGTGTGAAGGAGCTGCTTTTGCGTTGAGGATGGCACACTGGCCACACAACCCAGGGGGAACTTGTTTTCGATTCATGACCAAGGCCTGGATTTGACACGTGGATTTGATAGGCGCGTGGGTCTTCGCCGGGCACAGTTCAAAAACATGCTGCTGCATAGGTTAATTGGCCTGCGGACTAAATTGCTCTCGGTGCCCTGTGATGGACTGGCGTCCCATGCTGGGTATATCCCTGCCCCGCGCCCTTTGTCTGCCGGGATAGGCTCCGGCTCACCGCGACCCTGTACAGGATTAAGCGGTTTCTGGCAATGAATGAATGAATAAACGTGCCCTTTCCTGTATTACACACCAACATGCTTAGCAAACGCACCAGCATCGCACAATAGACGCCTTTAGACTTGTCAACATTCCATCATGTAATGCACTTAACACCCGTGGCCTGTGAGATGCTGCCCTATTTAGCACATTTCACGCACGGCAAGCGCTGCCCGAGCTACGGCTAAGTGCTGCCCCCCGAGGCCGCTGCCTCTCGGAGCAGCTAAGACGGCCACAGATTAATCCCGCCAAATGAAAACTGGTAATGCCCTAATGAATGCCCCCCAAACTCGGACTGATGATGAAGCAGAAAAATGCATGCCGGAGACAAACGCGGAGATTAAGGAGAACAGCAAGAGGCTGCTGTTTCCACAGAAATGTAAGCAGCTTTGTCCCGTGGCCTGAAGAAAAAGGGTCAGGTTTCACACCGCATGTCACCCCAATGAATCTGACAAATTGTTCCTTTCAAAGCGTGCGCAGGCTGCAGGCTCGCAGCAGCCGGGAGCACGGGGCAGCACACTGAACTGAGGTGCACTCACGCCCACGACAACACGATGCTTCGCGACTCCGGGCACGGCGCGCTGTGCAGCCAGACGCACGAGCGCCGGCCTAATGCAGCGCCGCGCGAAACGTCAAATGCTCTCAGGATGACACCGTCTGGTTTTCAAGTCTCATTTTCTAAAAAAAAAAACACGAGTAATTCTTTATACACACTAAAAGGATTTCGGTACACAAAGCAGACACTCGCTTCCTGTAATTCGGTGCCAATTTTCTATACTCTGCTCCAACAGAGTGCAGCTTCCATACGTCCATTCACATTTATAATCACAGACAACATGACTGCATGCAACGAGCACGCGCACACGTGCGCACGCGAGCGCACGAGCACAAAGACACATATCTCCCGTCTAGCATTACCAGACTGTAGCGTCAAGTGCTGTTAGCGAGCACCTATCAAGGCCAGAACGGCACACGAGGGGGTGGGTGGCCAGCACCACGCCGACCCCCATTGCCTCCCTCGTGGCAATATTTACACACCACACTTGGTACTCATTTGAGGATGAGTCGACCTAGGGGAGGAGGCCCAGGACCGGTTTTGAAAATCGTCACTGGTGTTGGCCGTGAGCGGGATTCGAACTCGGGTCGCCAGGCTTGTAGCCCAGCATAGCGCTAACCACCGAGCCACCGCTCCCCACGCGCGCACACGAGCACACGCGCGGCACACACAGATCCCCCGAATAGTCTTAACAGACACGCGCGCACCCGCAGAAAACCCCTGCAGGGCCTGCCTGCTTGCATTAAGCCCTCCGTCGCCACGCATTCACCCATGTGGCTTCACTTATGCACTGTAGCTGCTGCATGTGCGTTTCAGCCGAGCAATGAGTCCAGGTGCACGGGTCCCGGACGCGTGGACGCTGTCAGAATTACCAGACACCCGGTCGAGGGCCCGGGTTTATTCGCGCTGCCCGCTCGGCCGCTCGCTCGCTCGCTCGGCTTTCGGAGCTTTTGGACGAGAAACGAACGAGCGGCGTTAAAAACGCAGCTCCACCGCCTGCGCACTTCTGAATGTACCTCTAAGATTCCTGGCTCGAGTACTGCTTCCCCGCACCCAGTCATCGCAGCTACTGATGTTGGCTTCCGATGCCGAGCCTTGCTCAGACACAACACCGCAAAACACATTTTCAATCTGGCAAAAAACCCCGACACCAACCCCACAACGAACTGCATTTCCATAACTTTTAAGAATAGATTCTGGAAGAAATAATTACGGCGAGCAAAGCTGTGGCTCGTTGCCAGGTCAATGTTGCAATCTCCCTGGTAAAGGACTCTGTGTAACATTCTGAGACGTCTGGTTGTGTCCCTTCAGCAGACACGTGGCTGGGAAAGCCACAAGAACTCCTCTCCGATCTGAGCGCCGTATTTACGACCGCGAGAATGGCGTGTTCCGTGCACTGAATCACCTCCGGGCACCGCATTTTGCCGAGATACGACAAGCGTAACAAAGTGCCTGCATAAAACTAAACTGAACTATTTCATTTGCCATGTATGTACCAGGTTCCCGAGTGCTGAACGGTAATCTCAGGATGGATGACAGCTTATGGAGCACGCACTGTCACGCGCCTTTCAATACGAGCTCAGTGACGGTGATAATGTCATCGAGCTGTGATCGCGAACGCGACGCAGGTGAGAATCCGTGCGCATGGCAGACTGCTTGAGCAATCAGACGGGGCCCAGAGCCACACACACCGCTCGTGATGTGCCGGTGACACGGAGCAGGCCGGCCCGGCGCTGGGCTATAATGACTCTCGCCTGCAGATTAGCGGCGATGGCTTTTTTTCTCTTCATCCAGACGCTGGCCATTATCTGATTATGGCAGCTGCACATCAAACATTATTACCGATAGGACAAATCAAGCCAAAAAAACCGACCGTTATACAATCGGCGCCAGACTGGCCCCATTAGCTTTAAAAGACGCACAGCTACACGGTACAACCTTGGAGAATGTCACGCACACAAAGTGCCACTGATAAAACTAAGTATGCGATAATAAGAATTTATAGCATTGATGGTTGCTCTTCAGAGCTCTTCTTTCGGGATAGCCGTGTCGAGCGATCTCCATCTCTCCCTCGCGACGTTTCACCTCCCACGTTGGAGGCATTATCAGGCATCGTTCGCCTCCCACGTTGGAAGCATAACGCGGAAATGGGGAGAACACTGCACAGAAAGGCACCCGAGCCGGGATTCGAACCTGGGCCCTTCTTGCTGTGAGGCAGCAGCGCTACTCACTGCTTATGCCAACGCGTTGTAGTACTATGCTAAGGATATCGTGGAAGTTGGCCAAATGCAGTTGTATACGTTGGGTTTAGAACCAGGGAGAGAAATAAATATGAGTAGGGGAGCCACAAGCGCAAAACAAATCCGCGCGACTCGCCCGCAGAATTTTGCTCAAAATACCACTGATGACATCGCAGCGCGCGTCCAAGCACAGTAATTTAAACAAACACCCGCCAGATGGAAATGTACAAAACCTCCCTTTCAGACGGCAAAATACCCTTTAAAGAACCGCACACACAGCAGATAGAGTACAGCAAACAAAGCAAAGCTGAGAAAATACACATTGGAGTCCGGCATGCGCACTACACTCTATATTCAGAGAGTTTAACCATGTGCCATGGGTTTTGGACAATTGTATAAATACACATTTAGGCAGCGGACATTCATCAGCGCCCACTCTCCACGCCGCTGCTGGAGTTCAGAAACTGGCACCGACTGATCTGTGATTTTTTATGTGTTTGTGTAAAACAGAAAGGCCTCCTGCTGTAAAATCATAAGCTTTGTACGCAGCGTATAGCCGTGTGGCTCCGACAAAGATTCATGTTTTAATGAAGGCTTTTACCGGTAAGTGTATGCACAATCTTAGACCCATGAGTTCATTTTCGAGAACCCGTATAAATGAATCATCGTGAGTGTCGCGAACACGTTGCGTAACTGATGCATTAATACGGGACTGCAGAACAGTCTCAAAGCGAGGTTCGCAGAACCGTGTTCACTATTTGCACACTTCGAGGCCGAGCTGAAAGACAACGATGTCCAGAAGCTGACCATCGTGCTTCGAAGAATCGCAAAGAAGAAGACTATTTGCACAGCCTTTTGGCGACCACTACTAACGTGTTTTTGTGATGGACAGTAGTGGCAGACGCACTATGAATCCAGCAATCCGAGTTCGATTTCCGCCCACGGCTAACATCAGTGGCGAGTGATACCTGACCTGATTCTGGGCCACACCTAACCAGTACGGTAAAGTATGGTAAAAAAAAAAGCCTCTTACAACGCACAGGATACGGGGAGGCTTACACCCAGCAGTGGATTGGCAAAAAGCCGTAACCATCATTATTATTATTATTATTTAATTCCACTGCCTATGTCCGGTACAGTTGATTCACACAGAGCCGCTATCACATGGGAGATAGCTGGAGAGTTGAGGCTTGTGTTTGGACAGGCTGCGTTCGCCTCCCCTGCTGGTCGTGACAGGAGCCGCGGAAAGGCCGGGCCTGTCAGACCAGGCAACCGGCTGCCCCGGTCACCGTGCTCCTTATCTAAGTGGCTTCCACCGCCTGATAACGCTACAGCCTAAACACGCTTGATGTTTTTTGTAACTTACAGAACTTTGGTCAAATCCATGACTGGTTGAAAGCCTCCCCGTGGCGTGTCAGGGATAGTGGGGTTGTTTTGACATATTCCACCACATTCGTCTGTACGGATTGGTGAAGTGGTAGGGCCTTGGACTTAGACGTTTGCCTGTGGCCGGAAATTATTTTCATCCACCCATCCATCTATTGTGAGAAACCGCTTAATCCTGTACGGGGTCGCGGTGAGCTGGCGCCTATCCCGGCAGACATAGGGCGCAAGGCAGGGCTATACTCAAGGATGGGAAGCCAGTCCATCACAGGGAACCGGGGGCAATTTAGTCCGCAGGCCAATTAACATATGCAGCAGCATGTGTGTGGACTGTGGGACGAAACCGGAGTGCCCGTCGAAAACCCACGCGGACATGGTGAGAGCATGCAAACTCTGAACAGAAAGGCCCCCCAGGCCGGGAATCGAACCCGGGACCTTCTTGCTGTGAGGCGGCAGCGCTACTCATCGCCCCACCGTGCAGCCCTGAAATCGTTTTCAGTTCGTTTTCAGTTCGGGCCAATTCCCAGCACAGCGCGCGAACTGCTGCGCCACTACCCCCCTCAATAACGTCCTTTATAAACAATACCGTCACCAAACGTCCCTCCCAGCTACACTGGCGATCCGTGCTAGTTCCTCTTTCGTATTTCTGAAATAACTTCTCCGTGTGTATGTGAATTAAACTGTAGCCCATGACCACGAAGCAAGGCCGAACGTTTCACAGAAATACGGATAATAACAGTAATAATAATAGCATTTATAGAGCGCCTTTCACCCGAGGGTCACAAAGCGCTGCACAAGGCTGTGTAGAGAACGACGTGTCAGTAACATCAGGACAGATAAACTGAGAGTCAAGCAATCACGATAAACCATAGGACATAGATCATAAAGACAGCAGAAAAATCAAAACAATAACAGTAGCAACCACAGAGAGCCTTCCATCCGAGGGCCACAAAGCGCCGCACAAGGCGGCGGAGAGAAAGACAAACCAACAGCGACAGAGAACGATAATCAGACAGCGTTGAGCCGCAAAGTGGTCCTAGCACGACGGCTTGAAGGCTTTACGGAACAAGTAAGTTTTACGACGAGATTTGAAGATGTTCAAAGACTCCGCTGAACGAATTTCCAATGGAAGAGCATTCCAGAGTCTTGGAGCAACGCGTGAGAAGGCTCTGTCTCCCATCGAATGGAGGTGCGACCTGGGAACATGCAGCGAGCGAGTACTGGAGGATCGTAGTTGTCGTGTTGAGGAGGGTGCCTGAAGAAGGTCACGGATGTATGTCGGAGCTGCGTCAGAGAGAGCCTTGTAAGTGAGCAGGAGGATCTTGAATTCAATCCTGTATTTAACGGGTAACCAGTGGAGAGACATCAGTACTGGGGTTATGTGATCACGGATGGGTGTGCCAGTGAGGACTCTGGCAGCCGCATTCTGCACACGTTGGAGACGATTGATCAGGTAGGCAGGGATGCCAGGAAGCAGTGCATTGCAATAATCTATTCGTGTGGAGATGAAGATGTGTATTAGCTTCTCAGCATTAGCAGGTGACAGGATGTTTCGCAGTCTGGATATATTTCTGAGATGAAAATAGGCTACCTTCGTCACCTTGTTGATGTGTGTCTCGAAATTGAGTGAGGAATCAAGAGTCACACCTAGACTCCGGACTGCCATAGCAACTTCAGTTGTCTGGTCGCCAAGCATCAATTGGATAGGTTCAGCCTTGGACACTTGCTGTGGGGTTCCGACAAGCAAGACCTCTGTTTTTTCGCCGTTTAGTTTTAGAAAATTAATTTTAGGATACAATCGAAACAATGCCCCAATCAGTAAGCGGCGACACAATGCAGGCAGCACATTCTTGAGACTCCAAGAAAGTTGCCTGATTGAATAATTACAGGATATTTATTACTATTGTATGGGCACTCGACTGTGACGGCTATTCAGTGGCACTGATTTAGTTTTAATTTGGCCTCATGTTCAAGCATGCAAAGCCCGTTCATTCGGAAGCAACACTAAACCGTTGGCAGCTTATACAAGGACTTCCGTGAAAAATGTACCCACACGCCTTCCAATAATGTTTCAGAATAACACATGGTACAGTTCCAAGTTCCACCTTGAAGGTTACAGAGATCTGATAATTTTAGTATTAATGAAATTATTCCATCAGCCGTGTAATTCCTGGCAAGCTGTAGAGTTTTAAAAACATGTGGCAGATAAAAAGGGCCCAAGCTGTGTAACTCAGACCTGCGGCACGCGAGGGACGTTTCCCAACCTTGTAAAGTGTGCGACAGCGCGGGCCGCACTGCACTCCGCACCGCGCTCCGTGCCACGAGCGGTCGCCAGGATCCCAGAACTCGAGATGATGGCCTTCAGTGACCTCAGTGAATATACATCGCTCAATGTAATTGAGCCTCACACGAGATCACTGTCAACTTGTGGTTTTGGAGCCGCGCGGTGATTGAGCTGTGGCTTTGTTTTCATTAATCCACGAACCGCCATCTGATCACTCACGTCTAAGACAGAGACCACAGCAATGCGGGGGGATGGCTCGGCAAAGGGGAAGATGTCGCAGGTTCGCTCCGCGGAATCACACGGAGCGAGCCAAGGATGTTGCTTTCTTTCCCAAAAGGATGAGCAAAACACTAACTTGTACGAAAGCATGCTGGCACTAATCTCTACATAACGCTCAACGCGAAGACACGTAAATAGGTGTTGTGCTCGCAGAGGAGGGCGAGCGACGGTCGCATTCTTTCGTGGCAGCGGTGAGAGAGACGAGCAGGAAACGTGGCCACGGCTGCAAGCCCGTGCTTGCTCCGTGCGCGCACGGTGGCCTCTTAGGCGTCTTCATTGTGTCCCCCCCCCACCCCGGGATCGTCTCTCGCACTCTCTCGCAATCCACCGGCCATCGTCGGCTACGCGATCCCATTCACCAGACATTCCGCTCGGATTTACGAGTAAAGTCGCTAGAAACACTACTTGATGGTTGCTCTTCAGAGCTGTTCTTTCGGGATAGCCGTGTCGAGCGATCTCCCTCTCTCCCTTGCGACGTTTCGCCTCTCACGTTGGAAGCATCATGGGGGGCGAAACGTCGCGAGGGACAGAAGGAGATCGCTCGATACGGCTATCTAGAAAAAAAAACACCTCTAAAGAGCAACCATAATTAATTGAGCAGTGAAAACCTACATCAGTACAAACATTACTTGATCAAAAAGTCAACTCGCGATTCCTTGGCTCGAGCACGCACCGGCGTGACCTCGGCGTGGGGTGCAGGGCTCCACCGTGGCTGGACGGGGTCAGCGGGGACAAGCCTTGACCCTGTGCTGTGTTAACGCTGTGCGTCTGAAAGCCCACAGGTGTGAGAATTGCCACGGATTGCCACGTGTGTACACGGCTAAGAATTACGTACAAGTGCGTGTATTTAGCGTGCGATCTAAAAACACATTGTAAAAGTCATAGCTACGCAATCGGCTCCAGAGTAACCAAACACACTTCCCCATTCATCCTTGTCGCCGACCGACCGACCCATCCGTCCACATATTTATTTGCACAAGTAACGGCCAAGAGATGTGTTGTTACGCGCGCCTGGAGATAGGAAACGTAACCCACCTTGGGGCCCTCCCGCCGGGACGATCTCGAGAAGCGGGGCCCGAAGCTGAGGACTCTTCCTCCTCCGCAGCAGCAGGCGCTCATCGCAGCCACCACGAGTCCCCTCCGCTGCCCTGCGAAGGTGACACACGGGCCGCCTCCGCCGCCTCCAGATGTCACTCGTTACGTATTTGCTGCGCACACACGCAGGATGTGCGTGCGCAGTGCAAGGCTCAGCGCGCGTGTTACCCAGGTCAGCCCCCGAGTGTCAGTGGGTTTATATCATCTGCTGCTTAAATAAAGGTTACCGACTGACTGACGCCAATTCACAAACAAATGACCCTTTTTGCAGTAGTTGTCGGAAAACGATTATCTTCCCGGGACTTGCAAAAACAATCCCAGGAGACGACCATGAAACGGTGTTATTTCTAAAGGTGTCGTGGGCTAAACAATACGTTTGACTTTCAAATCATACAGCTTAAACAAGGCATCAAAAACCACACACACGCTGTAGTGTGTTCTAGCCCTGGCCACTCACAGCGCTAAGAGAGTCTCGCGCTCACTGTCCGCACGCCTCTCTCGCAGCGGCTCCTCGACTCACACGCTACTCAGCGGGCGTCTGGCCCGCGTGATGTTTTCCTTCGGTGGTCCGCAGGCCACCTCCTCCAACCACCCACCTCATCCAAACACCCCCCCTCCGCCGCCCATCTGCCCCATTAGCCTCCTGGGTGGTGACCTGGAGCTACTGGGCTGCTGCTGCTGCTGCTGCCCTCCCCTCTACCTCCACTCGGAAACATCCCTCTGAGATTGGACGCTTGTGGGAATCTGGAATCCTCCCCCGCAGCATGCCTCACCGCTCCACGCCGTCGGATAAGTGAAGGCATTGCATTGATGTCAAAAGCGTGCGGCTTCCTCCCCGCTGAAGACCGCAAATGGTAAAAAAAAAAAGTGTTTTCTTTAGAAACACGGCTTCAATTTTTAACACGCCGCATGACATTCTAGAGTTTGTGATGGTTGCTCTTCAGAGCTGTTCTGTCGGGATAGCCGTGTCACTGAGCGCTATCCCTCTCTCCCTTGCCACGCTTCGCCTCCCACGTTGGAAGCATCATCATGCGTTATGGTTGTATGTGGAAACTGACCGATTATAAAGGTGACCGACAAAGGGGTGGGGGGGGGCATCCCAGACCATTTGTATGGGAGAGAGGAAGATCGCTCGACACGGCTATCGCGAAAGAACAGCTCTGAAGAGCAACCATCATGAATCGAGCCGTCAAAACCTACATCGCAGAGTATTAACATAAAAAAAAATCTGTAAATGTGTGGGCTAATGGGTAAACTAGTTAAATGATGGACATGTGTTTGTGGCGACTTTGAGAAGCGCGGGTGGCATCCCGTAAAAGTATTTTGGGTTAATGACGACACACTTGCACAAACACGAGCAAACGCTCCCCGGACAGGTGGTCTCCTCCACGCGACTTCCTGCGGAGACACAGCCAAGACAGTCACTCATCACTATTGCTTTCCGAAGCTGTTCTTTCGCGATAGCCGTGCCGCTGAGCGCTCCCCCTCTCTCCTTCGCGGCGTTCGGCCTCCCACGTTGGAGGCATCCTCAGGCGTTCAGAGACTGGGGATGCCTCCAACGAGCGATGCGCGACGTCGCAAAGGAGAGAGGAGGAGCGCTCAGTGACACGGATATCCCGAAAGAACAGCTTTAAATAGCGATTCTCACGCATCGAGCCGTGACAATCAATAGAATGAGCTCCTGTCACAGGCGCGCATTCTCTGTCTTAAGCGCCACCGCTAATGCTCTATCTATCACGTATTCACATTGGGGGCCCGTCTTTGACAATTGATTAAGGCACTTAGGTTAAGGCGCATGTCGCATGTGCTCTGGCGCCGGCTGCACGGAAGGCACCGTATCGCGTGGCAGCAGACAAAGCGTCTGCAGAGCACACCCCCTTAAACTCTTAAAAGAGGACATTTAATATAAAAAGCAAAAACAAAAAATGAATCGCTCGTTTGAAGTGTTATCTTGACCGGGCTGCGCAGGTGTGAACCCTGGCATTAATGAGGTTGAAAGGAATTGCTGCGAGGTAATTTAAAACCAGGGTGCACATCGAGTTTCAAAAACACCTCCACAAATGAATTTCTGGCACAGAATAAAAGAGGCCAATAACTTTATGAATCTCACACATTAAAAAGTGATCCTTCGGGTTTTGTACTGCATTCAAAAGATAATGGGCGCGGAGCTGTGAAGTGGATGGCATGGCGGCTTAGTCGCTTTGCCCTGACGCGAGACAATTTAAACAATCCTCAGCGTGTGCTTGCCAGGGTTTTCCCACAGCGTGAAGTTACAGAGCCTCGCACAACTCATGGTGACACCGTCATCACCGACCCCTCACAGGCCGCGCACGAGGCCACACGGTGGTGTAGCGGTGAGTAGCGCTGCCACCTCACAGCAAAAAAACCTCCCCCGGTTCGATTCCCGGCTCGGGTACCTTTCTGTGTGGAGTTTGCATGTTCTCCTCGTGTCCGAGTGGGTTTTTGCCTTGTAATCCGGTTCCGTCCCACAGTCCAAAGACATGCCTCTGCCTAGGTTAATTGTCCTGACTAAATTGCCCCCGGTGCCTTGAGATGTTGTAACATGCTTACCCCTCCCCGTTGTACAACTGTTAAAAAGAGCTACATAGCTCAACGGTTGCTTCCAGCTGGATTAAAAACCGATCAACTCAAAACAAGTGTGGCACAACGGTGCCACTTGCGCTGCTTGTGTCACGCGTGTTGAGGGCCTGGTCCCCTGGGTATTCATTGCGCTTTCACTCATTGGGAGATTTTTAAATAACTTCTTGAGTGTCTGAAGGTGGCGGTGATGAGGTTGGGCTGTGCCACGGCCTGTGCAGGCTCGTGCAGGTGGGGGTGTGCAGGTCCTGCCAGATAGACAGATGATTCTTATAACAGCATAAAAATACCCAGTGAGCTTGCAAGCTCTTTACGGGAGTCCTGCGACACAACATACGAATTGCCAAAAAAATACAATACTAAATAATAATAAATAATACATTAACCAAAAAAAGCACATTTACACACAGCATTGCACATTTTTTTCAAATAAACAAGTAAAAATACAGTTATACATTGCGATGGGAATAGTGCAACATTTGGAACATTTCAAACACAAATCAAGATTTGTATGGGGATCTCTGGATCTGCCTTGAATTGGCTGGGATCCTATCTTTCCGACCAGAAGCAGTTTGTTACCCTTGAAGGACAAAACTCGGAGCTTCAT
>JAZEWU010000006.1:9622240-9633944 GCA_036362915.1 Geotria australis | reverse complement strand
GGGGGGGCGAGCGGGCGAGCTGCCCCGTGCCGGCACGCGGTGCACCCTGGGTGAACCTGCGAGGCGTGCGCGCAGGAGGCCTCGGAGCCCGAGTTGTAGGCGTTGTCCTCGTCCAGGTAGTGCGGAGGCTTCGGCTGCAGCGAGTGGTGCAGGCTGTTGGTGAGCGCGTTCATGCGGAACAGCAGCTCGTCCACCTGGCCCTCAAACTCCTCCAGCATGAGCCCCTACGCGCACACACACAACACGGTCACTCCGCGTACGTACCGGCTTCAATACGACGTCAAATCTTAACTAGCTTGTACGGTTTATTTATTTTGTCACTTATGTGCAATGCTGTGCCTAAATGGTTATTGTTTTGTTTTTGTTTGGTTAATTTGTTATTTTTATATATACATTTTATTTTGTACATTTGCGTGTTTGTTGTGT
This sequence comes from Geotria australis, assembly GCA_036362915.1. Classification (NCBI taxonomy): domain Eukaryota; kingdom Metazoa; phylum Chordata; class Hyperoartia; order Petromyzontiformes; family Geotriidae; genus Geotria; species Geotria australis. The sequence goes on along the minus strand of JAZEWU010000006.1, from coordinate 9,633,518 downwards.
CGGAGGAATCCTGTAAAGAGTTTGCAAGCTCACCGGGTATTTTCTGCTGTAATAATGAACATCTACCTATCTAAAATGAATAACGAAGGTTACACGTCTGGTGGTCTCGTTTGGTTGCTCCCATTGCCGCACGGCGTTGTTTTTGCCGTTGTGACGGTGTTTCAATAATAAGAAGCTGACCATCGCGCTTCGAAGAATCGCAAAGAAGAAGAATAATAAGTAAATAAATAAATGATTATGAATCGGCGTGGTAGTGACACCATCTTGGCGCTTGTTAAACGGTAGGTTCACCGCGAGGCAATGTGAAGCGAAAGGCTCGTTAGCAGCAGGGTCATGGAACAAACCCAGGCGTCAAGAGTTAATGGACCGAGATGACTGGCAGATGTATCACATGTGCTGCCCGCTGTGCCAGCTTGCCGCGTTTAAGCCACCTGGTGCTCTGCTCGTTGTACCGAGCGTCGCGGTTTCAGCCACATCAAAGACAAAGATCTCCCCATGCAGGCTACTTAGAGAGTAAGTAGCCTACAAGTACTCCTGGTGAGCACCTATTAAAAAGTCAGTACATCACACGACGTGGTGGTATGGTCAGAATCACGCCTGGCCACTTTTATTTTCCCAGTGCTGATGTTTACACATTGCACCAGATACTTATTTAAGGCTAGAGTTTATGTTTTCTTGGGCTGGAAATCGAACTCAGACCGCCGTGGTTCATAACGCAGCATGCTACTCACTGTGCAGCATCTCCAACTACTAATTGAAAGCAAAGACAAAGATCCCCCGTATAGTCTTAACAGACTGTAGGGTCAAGTGCAGACTGTAGGGTCAAGTGCCATTACCGAGCACCTATGAAGACCAGCACGGCACAGGAAGGGGTGGGATAGCCAGCACCACGCCCGGCCGCCTTTGTCTCCTTAGTGGCAGTGTTTACACACCACACTAGGTACTCATTTGAGGCTGAGTCGACCTAGGGGAGGCCCCTGACCGGTTCAGAAAATCGTCACTGGTGTTGGCCGTGAGCGGGATTCGAACTCGCGTCGCCAGATTCGTAGCCCGGCACGCTAATCACTGGGCCACCCACTGAGCCACACGCACACTCGCAGGAACGCGACACAGGAATGTACGTTCGCGCGACGGGCGGAGAGGGAGGCCCACCGGCGGGACGGGCGGGTCGTGATCCATCGACGGAGCCCCGCGTCCCAGCAGCTCGGCGAGCTCACGCAGCAGGAAGCTGGCCATGTCGCGCGGCCACACCACGTGCCGCCTCCGCAGGGCCACGCGGCGCGCTCGCCGCACCACGGCCCGCAGCACGCCATACAGCTGCACGCGGCCGCGGGGACGGAGGCCGGGTCACAGGGGGCATCGCGTGCAGCGGTTAACTTTGCACGTTGAGCTTATCATCATCATCAGCCGTGATCAATCATCATCTCCAATAGTGCTGTGATGTGGAGTTTGTGTGTCAGAAAAAGTGCATGTTTGTTGTGTCGCAGGAAACCCGTAAATAATAATAATAATAGCATTTATATAGCGCCTTTCACCCGAGGGTCACAAAGCGCTGCACAAAGCCGCAGAGAGAACGACATGTCAACAACGACAGAGCACGGAAAATCAGCAAGCTCACTGGGTCATTTTCTACTGTAATAATAAACATCTGTCTATCTCCCCTTGTTCTGCGTGGGTTTCCTCCGGGTTCTCCGGTTTCCTCACAAAAAACACTCATTAATGCATTGGCCGATAACATAATATAGGACGCAGTGTGTGACAATATGTTGGCGCCGGCAAACTGCCTGGCTGCCTCCTCCGCCTCTCCGCGGTTTCCTCGCTACGCCCTCTGAGTCGTTCTCTCTTAGAATGAACACCTTCGAAAGTGAATGAATATGTGCCACGCGTTACAGATACAGGTATTATTATTATTATAAATCATCCGAGCGGACGATGCCGACGGACGGCAGCGGGGGGCGAGTGCGGCGCGTGTCTCACGACGGCGACCCAGAGCAGCCCGCCGGCGAGGAGGAACGTCACGTAGAACGCGGCGGCCCCCGCGGAGCGGGCGAGCGCCGAGAGGTGGAGCGTGCCGCCGGCGCCCAGCGGCGTCAGCAGCAGCGTCTCCCAGGCCGACAGCAGATCAGCGTAGGCGGGCGCCAAGCTCCCGAAGCACACGTAGCCCAGGCTGGAGTAGGCCAGCAGCAGCAGCGCCAGGGACAGCTGCAACGAGCACGGGGACGTGGGTTGGAGCGACACGGCTATCCCGCGTGAACAGCTCTGAAGAGCAACCGTCATAAATCGAGCCGTGACAAACCTACATCGGTACAGATACGAATGAGTCAAGGAATACAAATTGTCGGGGGTCAATTAAACGGTGGGTCACAAGACGACCGGACCACCCCGTACGCCTGTGCGTTGGTTTAGCGTCGCTCGAGCCGGCGCCGTCCCGTGGCGCGGCGTGCGTGCGTGCGGGGGTGGGTGCATGCTGGGGTGGGTGCATGCTGGGGTGGGTGCATGCTGGGGTGGGTGCATGCTGGGGTTGGTGCATGCGAGCGAGCCGGCACGCTCACCATGAGCGGTGAGAGCTGCGAGCGCCCGCAGCTCAGCGGGGACAGGCACACGGACACGGGGCCCAGGTGGCGCAGCGCGTACAGCGCCTGCACCAGCAGCAGGAAGAGCACCACCGCCGCGAGCCAGCAAGACGTCTGTCGCGAGAGCCGGGAGAGACCCCCGCGGAGGGTTACGGCCAGGACAAATCCGGGACGGTTTTGAGCGACGGTCGCCAGCAACGTTCACCGCCAACGCATTCCCTGTGTGAGCGGCGAACGCGTTGTCGGTGAACGTTGCTCAAAACCGAGCTCTCGCTAGAAAATGAAAGCGAATGATGCGGCAAGTGCCGCTGAAGACTGCCCTGGTGTAGTGTGGGCTAAAGCGAGCGCCCATGTCGGGCAGCGTGACGAATGCATTGAGTCATGGCGCATGCCACACTTGTTGTGCTGCACCCCTGTTATGTGCACAGGATCTGCCCATTCCATCCATCCATCCATCCATTTTCTAAACCGCTTGTCCTGGTGAGGGTCGCGGTGACAGCAGTCCAAGGAGAGTGGACCAGACATCCCTTTCCTCAGCAACAGACTCCAGCTCTTCCCGGGGGATTCCCAGCCGTTCCCAGGCAAGCCGAAGGATATAATCCCTCCAACGTGTCCTAGGTCGGCCTCTAGGTCTCCGCCCGGTGGGCCGCGCCTGGAATACCTCCCGAGGGAGCCTTCCGGGGGGCATCCTTACCAGATGCCCGAACCACTTCAACTGGCTCCTTTCAATCCGAAGAAGCAGCGACTCTACTCCGAGGTTGTCCCGGATTTCTGTGCTCCTCACTTTATCACGGAGAGTGAGCCCAGCAACCCTGCGGAGAAACCTCATTTCTGCCGCTTGTATCCGCGATCTCGTTCTTTCGGTCATTACCCAAAGTTCATGACCATAGGTGAGAATAGGGACGTAGATTGACCTGTAAACCGAGAGCTTTGTCCTAGGACCAAGCTCCCGCTTCACTACCACGGACCGGTACAGTGCCCGCATCACTGCCGACGCTGCTGCAATCCGCTGGCCAACCTCACGTTCCCGCTTACCATCACTCGTGAACAATACCCCAAGATACTTAAACTCCTCCACTAAGGGCAACTGCTCTCCCCTCACCTGAAGAGGGCAACCCACTCTTTTCCGTGAGAGGACCATGGCCACAGATTTGGAGGTGCTGACTCTCATCCCAGCCGCTTCACACTCAGCATTCGAATCCCCTAAACGTCAATTTGGATTTCTACAGTGAATAAATGGAATGACACTAGTATTATCACAATATGAGAACAGTTATACCACATGAGGAATATCACGTTTCAGATCATTACAAACTCATGCCATTACCGTTGGAATAAATCAACCATTAATATTCATAGAGGGTAAGTGACTCACTAAGCAAACCTCGTTTGTAAAACGACTCCGCTGACCGCACACGGCCCGGCTCGCCACGGCGGTTAATACACACACACGAGACGTTCACGGCTGTCAGATTAATGCCCGATAGCAGCGCGCCGGAAACACGAGGTCGCGATGAATAAAACACGGAACCTGATCCGACGTGGCCAGAGGGCCCACGTCCAGCGGGGCCTCCATGAAGGTCATCTCCAGGTACTCGATCAGCATCATCGCCACGACGAAGCGGTTCATGTAAACGGCAAAGTGGGCCAGCGACACCGCCACCACGCTGGCCTGGAACCCATGGTAGAGCGCGGCGCGCGTGGTTAAGTGACGCTCCGGGAGCGACGGCAACAGTGACATGCGCGACATTCACGTCAACCGCTTATCGTGATAACATCATAATATAAAGGAAGCCGCGTGTGGCAATATGTTGGCGCCGGCAAACCGCCTGGCTGCCTCCTCCGCCTCTCTGCGCTTTCCTCACGCCTCCAAGTCGTTCTCTCTTCGAATTAATACCTTCGACATTGAATTAATATGTGCCACGCGTTCATTCATTCATTCATTCATTTTCAGAAACCGCTTAATCCTGTACAGGGTCGCGGTGAGCCGGAGCCTATCCCGGCAGACATAGGGCGCAAGGCATGGCTTATACCAAGGACGGGACGCCAGTCCATCACAGGGCACCGGGGGCAATTTAGTCCGCAGGCCAATTAACCTATGCATGTTTTTGGACTGTGGGAGGAAACCGGAGCGCCCGGCGAAAACCCACGCGGACACGGGGAGAACATGCAAACTCCACACAGAAAGGCACCCCGAGCCGAGATTCGAACCCGGGACCTTCTTGCTGTGAGGCGGAAGCGCTACCCACTACGCCACCGTGCCGCGTTATAAATGTAAAATTATCATTTTATTTAAAATTATTATTATTATTATTATGTGAGGCTAAGAGGCAAAGCAGGTTTTGGGCCTGGACAGTGCTTTGATGTGTGACCATCGTGCACGCCAGGTTGTCACGGGCTGCCGTGGGATACTCTGTGGGCAACAGAGAGTTGTGCACCAAAAGCCATTCTTAAACTGTAATTCTACAGTGTGTCCCATATAAATGGAACCATAGGGATGCTTGTTCTCAAGGAACAGCTGACATCATCTTAAACAGGGTTCACAGTAATTTTCTTGACAGGAAACAAACATGTAAGAATAATAATGGCCAACATATCGAACAAATTACATGAATAAAGTACATTTCCCATCCTTTTCATTCGTTGTTTTGCTCCCTATGTGTTCCTTACGGTTCCATGGAAATGGGACACTCTGCATGTTCCGGCATCTCTGCTCCTCAAATTCAACACGCGCACTGGCTAGAGTGGTGAAGTATGGTCAAAAAACCTCCACAACCCGCACGGTGCGCGAAGGCCCCCATCCAGCAGGTCATTGACAAAAGGGCTAAACGTGAACAAGGGATACGTAGGTTTTAAAACAAAAGCAATTCTCATTTAGCTGTATACATTCAAACACATCTGTAGAGAGCGGAAGCTGCACTGACCTCCAGCCAGTTCCAGGGCTTGGAGCAGTGAGCGACGAGCCCGCGGTCGCTCAGCCGGCAAAGGTGCAGGTACAGCTGGAACAGGATGAGCACCAGGAACAGCAACTGCGCAGCGAGAGGCACAGAGGTCATCGTACACACACACCTGGTCCGTCTCGATCGCGGTGGCTTATGCAAGGTTTATACACGATAATTTGTCCACACAAGTCCTTGGCGGTTCAATCGTCGTTTTTTTTTTTAAGTCGTTCAAAGCCCGTTTACTCCAGAAGTTCGAGAGGACAAACGTGTACTTGATGGAGGTGAAACCTCGCGAGGTAGAGAGAGAGCGCTCGACACGGCTATCCCGAAAGAACATCTCTGACGGGCAACCATCGCGAATCGAGCCGTGAAAACCTACACCAGTCCAACCGTGTACTCGTCGGGGTGAGAATACGCACCTCGCAGACCATGGTGGCATAGCTGTGCGGCGTCGTGAGCTTGAAGAGGTGAGCGGAGCGCACGACCACGCTCGGCCGTTCCCCCGGCAGGGCGGGCACGTGCACCAGCAGCGTCACGCTGGCAAACAGGTGTGAGGGCGGGCTGTACAGCGCCAGGTCCACAAGCAGCGCGGCGCGCGACACGTGGTCCAGCCAGCCGGCCGCGCGCAGCTCGCTCAGCACCTTCAACGCTTCGGCCCTGGGCGCGGAAACCAAACAACGGGATTTGACGCGAGCGCCGCGACGGTGGAGCCTCGCTGGATGAGCGGATGTTAACTCGAGGAAGGCGGAGTGATGTGAAATCTGACGCAGGGACGAGTGTGAGTGAACGTTGCTGCAACTCATGTTGGCACGAGTGTGGTGGCATCCTGATTTACCGAGTGCTGCCGAGGTTGATGGCTGCGGTTTGGGCGAGCGCCGCGCAGCCCTGGACGAAAAACAAACGAAACAAAAAAGTTGGCTGGTCTAAAATCAGCCTCACGCCACAGTCCGTGAGCCTGCACGCACCAATCATGCATGCATCACAGATTGTGAAAATTACTTTTTAATTGCTTCTCGATACCTGGAAAAAAAATGTTGCGTCAAGGTAACGGTGCACGATCTGCAAATCTGACCGTGCAGCTCTTGGCGTTGACATCCAGGCGCCTCACCGAGGGCTGGCCGATCAGGCGATAGTTCCCCTGCAGTGGCCCCACCTGCACCCGCGACACCGCGACACGCACACAGCAGCGCTGGACAAGCGCAGCGGGTGCCGGCCCACACCCTCCTGCGCGAGGGGCACCGTACGGTTCACTCGCCGCTGTCTGCGGGCGCACTGTCGGGTTCGCTGAGAATCTGTGCTCGTTCGCGCGTGTAATGGGCACGCTGGTTTGATCGCTAGCCGATCCTCACATAGAGAGGGCCTGTGACTCAGTGCGCACGTGCCCGCATACACTTCAGCAAGTAACCTGCCTGCTGAATAATAAAATCCGTACACGCTGTGTTTTCTGTTCTACGCATGTAAGCAATAAAAACAATATTTTCATAGCCTAATTAATACACTATTTACATTTTCTGTGTGGCACGACAGAGGCACCCCAACCACGTGGCTTGCGGAGGCCTGGTGCAACCGTCCTCAGTGTGATTTACATGCTGGTGCACTTTATAAATAGTTAACATAAACGTGTTGCCATCGATCTGGAGCCCCTCTCACATCTTCATTTCACATGTGGCCCATCGGTATTTGGGGCGGCATGGTGGCGCGGTGAGTAGCGCTACCGCCTCATAGCAAGAAGGTCCCGGGTTCGTATCACGGCTCGGGTGCCTTTCTGTGCGGAGTTTGCATGCTCTCCCCGTGTCTGCATGGGTTTTTGCTGGGTACTCCGGTTTCCTCCCACAGTCCAACGACATGCTGCATAGGTTAATTGGCCTGTGAACTAAATTGCCCCCGGTGCCCTGTGATGGACTGGTATCCCATCTTGGGTATAACCCTGCCTTGCGCCCTGTGTCTGCCGGGATAGGCTCCGGCTCACCGCGACCCTGTTCAAGACTAAGCAGTTTCCGACAATGAATGAATGAATGAACCATACGTATTTGATTTTATCCGGGCCATCTCTCCCCAGCTCCCAGCTAATCACGAGTTGACCGTCACCGTTGCTTAAGGCACTGCCGAGCACCCAAGTTAAACTGCAGCTGTGTTGACATTCCGACCCCGTCCCACCGCTCTTGAGCGGACACGCGGCGTCAACGCTGAGGCGCGGGGAGAGACGCCGCCGGCGGCCACGGGCCCCCGCGCCAGCTCCCACCTTCCGGTCCAGGGGCTCCGGCCAGCTCCAGTTGGCGCCGTCCGGCCCGTACAGCGAGTCCACCAACGCCGTCTGGCTCCAGCGCCACCAATCGGCGGCCGTGCTCACGCGCAGGAACGAGGCCTCAGCGCTCCTGAAGCGAGAGAGGCCGCACGGAGGCCGGCTCGGGGAACGCGCCTCCTGCGCCGCCGCGCACGCCGCTCCGTCGCGCTACGCTTAATCCCCGCCCGCGCTTCGCGAGAGGCTGCCGACACAAGCACCGACGTGGCAGCACGTGCCGCCGATACGCGTGCCAAACACGCACCCCTGTCTATTCGTGAACAACGCCCGATTCGGACCTTGAGACAAGCGTTCACGTTAATTCCGTTTCGTCTACGAATATCTTACGACCATTTATGAATAGTTTCCGGGGAGTGGCGGCGCAGCGGTTCGTGCGCTGGGCTATGAACCTGGCCACCTGAATCCAATTCCAGGCCTGGGCTAACATCGGTGGAAAGTAGATGTTTATTATGATAGCAGAAAAAACACCCAGTGAGCTTGCAAGCACTTTACAGGATTCCTAAAATGGGAAACTGTAATTTAACATCGCGCTTCGAAGAATCGCAAAGAAGAAGACAGGATTCCTGTGACACAACAAATATGCGAATTTACAAAAATAAATAAATATATAAAAATAACGAATTAACCAAACAAATAAAAAATACATTTTACACACAGCATTGCACATAAGTGATAAAACCATGGGGTTAGGCCCCGTTTCCTCCAACCTGCACTACCCGGCGTGGCGAGCTATCGTAAAACAACCCCCACAGTGTGGGGATCCCTTCATCCAGCAGTGGATTAACAATGAGCTCTAGCCTACATGAATACTCTATGCACAAGTGTACCTATGATACACTCGCTTGTTCTAACAGCGATTAATTGGAGTGTATTTTTCGTTCCTAGGCGACATTTTCTATGAAACGGCTGACGTTATTCTAAGCGATGCATCACACGGCCATAATTCACAATCACGTTCTCTCTCACTTTAACGCACTGAGAGACGTAACGCATCGTTAAATAACGGCGAGTTCCTCAACAAACTACACAAGTTAAGAGTCATACGCAGTCTCTTCAAAAACATAATTAGATTTCACACCTTAATGCAACTACACACATTAACGCGGCTTCATCCATGAATACAAATGCTTTTTTTTATTGACTACGCTCAGCTAATTCTCCGGCTTCCTAATTAAAACCCCGGAGACTGCCTCGGATTACACGGGCGCTAAGGCAACCGAATCTCCCCACGTAATCAACGGAGTAACAATTTCACAAGCGTAGTTGCAAAAAAGTAATTCGAGTCCCGCGGGCCTGATTGCCGAGCCGCATCTCCGCAATCACGACCCGCATCGAGCGGTTCCCTAGCAACGCTCCCAATTAATTCCAATCGGGGGCATGGAGAGCGTGGGCACCGAGCGTAGGCACGGAGGGTGGGCACCTGTTGAAGTGGTCCTGGATGGCGCGCTGCAGGTAGAACTGATCCGTCGAGAACTCGCCGAACGTTGCGAACGCCAGGAACGCCAGCATGAAGACGTAGAGGCAGCAGCTCCTGAGACAAAGACAGAGATCCCCCGTATAGCCTGAACAGACTGCAGGGTCAAGTGCCGTTAGCGAGTAGCACCTATGAAGGTCGATACGGCACACGAGGAGGTTGGTGACCAGCACCACGCCCGGCCGCCTTTGTTTCCGAGTGGCAAGGTTTACACAACGCACTAGGTACTCATTTGAGGCAGTGGCACTGGTATTAGCCGTGAGCGGGATTCGAACTCGGGTGGGCCAGGTTTGTAGCCGAAGGCGCTAACCACTGAACCACCGCTCCCCACAAGCGAGCGTTGACAGGGCCACGTTGAGGCGGCAGGCCCGGTCACTCTCTGAGAGGATAAACAGGTTGGAGCCTGCTGAGTATTTGGACAGGACGGGAGTACCTAGAAATGCCAGATGTTGATGGCTTGGGCTGCAAGCTGACTATGCGATGGTAAGAATAATTACTACTTCTAACGCGCGCATATTCGCTAGATGCTGAAGAGAGACTCTGAGGCGGTACAGTAAAGAATGATGGTGTCTGTCTTACGCGGAGCGTTGAGTGTTGTTTGTTTATATGCGTGAGCTTATTCCTGGTAAACCCCTTCTCACACGTGAAGACTGTTTATTCGTGGAATTAGCCAAAGATCCCAAGAACGGACCTTAGAAGAAAATAGAGGCTAAAGCCAAGTTTTTCTTCTTTTAAACGCATTTGCTGCATGCAGGCCCAAAAACCAAAAGCGAACAGTTGGTTCTTCTTCTTCTTTTCGATTCTTCGAAGCCTAATGGTTACACGACAGTTTCCCATTTATTTACACAGACCTTTGCATTGTTACTGAACTCTGCAAGGTATTTTGAGCTGCAGAGGTTGGGTAGTAGAGCGCAGACAAGGCAGTGCTCCATAGTATGGTATTCTTCTCCACATTCACAGGTGGTTGGTACAATTGGTACAATTGAGCAAGGTGATGAGTGTTTGGGTGAAGATTTTCTGGGCATATGAAGGACATTGGTAGTGTTCCACAGCAGTTCCGTCTCTCGGTGTGCTTTTGCCCAGTTCGTGCTTGGGAGATTGCGTCCAGGACCTTCTTGCTCGGGGGGGTGGTGAAGATCAGTGGGGGGGCTTCAGCCGTCGAGAGACCGCGGCTGATAATCATGCCCATGCCGATGGGGGATGCCGACTGCGGTGCCCGCCGCGTGGGGTGGCGAGGCGGGCGCTCACCACAGCGACGACGCCATGAGCCAGCGCTTGCGCAGACGCTCGCGGCACCGCCTCAGCTGCTCCCGGCTCGGGGGCCGCGTCAGCCGGAGGTAGCGCGCGCGCCGCCGAGCCGCCACGCTCTGCCGGGGACACCGCGGCGCCGGCGGGAGAGAGGGGCGGGGGTGGGAACACCGGGGTTGTGATGCACAGAAGACAAAGATTCCCCTTATAGCCTTAACAGACTGTAGGGTCAAGTTCCGTTAGTGAGCAACTACGAAGGTCGACACGGCACACGAGGAGGTGGGTGACTACCACCACGTCCGGCCGCCTTTGTCTCCCTAGTGCCAATGTTCACACACCGCACTAGGTACTCATTTGAGGCAGGGTCGACCTAGGGGAGGACCAGAAGCGGTTCAGAAAATTGTCACTGGTGTTGGCCGTGAGTGGGGTTTGAACTCAGGTCGCCAGGGTTGTAGGCCAGCGCGCTAACCGCTGAGCTACTGCTCCCCACGACGCACGCACACAGACGCACAAGCACGAGGCCTTCTGGCGAACTAATAATAACCGAGGGTCGATGCCGTGACAAATTCTCTCCGTATTTTGTCATCGTCAGCGTCTCTCGGAGTCACTTCCTCGTGCTCACATCGTCCCCCACAAACTGCTTCATTCCCGTCCTCTTCCCTTCTCCCCTCCAATTTCCCGTTCAGGAATCATCTGCGTCACTCCTGCAGCTGTGGAGACGACGCACATATAATAATAA
>JAZEWU010000006.1:9599732-9619125 GCA_036362915.1 Geotria australis | reverse complement strand
GAGCAAAATGATAACGATGAGTGAGCACTTATGGAGCATGGCACAGAGTGAGCGCGCTGCTGTGGCAGGGTGCGAGCTGGCGCAGGGAGACGCCGTGGGGCGACGGTGGGGTGGCACGCGCGTACCCGCCTGCGTCTCCTGCAGCTGCTGCAGCTTGTACTGCTCCAAGACGGAGTGAGCACAGCCCCCGCCAACCTGCACCGGCGGTACGCAACACGGCACCGCACAACGCAGATTACAGCAACAACAGCAGCGGACAGTGTAGACTACAGCAACACGGAAACCCGGTCTATAGCAACTCCAGTCAGTATTCATTACACGGAAAATTATATTGACGGTGCCATAGAATTTTTGATTAAATTTAAACTTCAACTTCTCATTTTAAATTTAGCCGTAACAGTAAGGGTTTAAGGATAAACAAATTCAAAACATAACATTAATTATATTCCGCACATTTGTATGCGTGAAATAATGAGCGTGAAAACCGATTATGTATTAGTTATGCAAATGCTTTAAAAATGACATGCTAATGAGCCACTCAGGCTAATTGGGAAACGAAAACTGTACAAAGGAGACCAGGATTACTTTTTTTTTAACGGATTTGGAAAGCGAATCGCGCACCCGAATCGTGCGAATTTGCCAAATGCTGGCGCGGTGGGGGGGGGGGTCGAATCGTCGCGCGGTTTCACGGGAGCGTCGCTCGAACCTCGCTCCAGCGGAAGAGCAGCGAGATGAGCACCGCGAGCGGGAGCACCACGGCGGAGCACAGCAGGCCGACGATGAGCGACTCGAGCGACACCTCGAGGCGGCCCAGCTCCAGCGCGTGCTGCTCACGCACACAGCGACGCAGGCAGAGCGGGCACAGGGCTGGATTAATATTTTCTAGGTCCATGGGCTACAGGTACTGTGAGGCCCTCAGTAATATTTTCAAAAGGAAAAAAGCTAAAGAAAAATTAAATTATTTTTTATATGTATATAGTACAGTGTTTATTTTTGCCGTAGTATGTTTACTACAAATATTAATACAGTATATTAATTGAACCATTTTTCAAATAGATAATTTAGAGTACTTCTACTTTGATTCAGCATTCACGAATTAAATAAGTTTTCACTTAATCTCTGGAGGCCCTCTAGCTGGCGGAGGCCCCTGGGCTGCAGCCCCTAAAGCCCATGCCTTAATCCGGCACTGCCCGGGCAGCGCTGGGAGGACACGGGAGTTAAACAGCAGCAGAACGCACAGTATACATCGGGGCACACAGCAACCGGAGGCACAGGAGCACACCGCAGCATCATGCAGTACACCGCAGCAGCAAGCACGACACACACGGCAGTACACAGCAGCATGCACAGCACGCGCAGCACACACGCCTTAATAGACAGTAGGGTCAAATGCTGTTGTCGAGCGCCTATTAAAGCCAGCAGGGCACACGACGGGGTGGGTGGCCAGCACCACGCTTGGCCACCGTTCTTCTCATAGGCGCTACTTGCTAACGGCACTTGCTCCAACAGTCTGTTAAGTCTACAGGAGGGACCTTTGCGAACGCACGCGTGTGTGCGTGGGGAGCGGTAGCTCAGTGGTTAGCGCGCTGATCTATGAACCCGGCGACCCGAGTTTGAATCCCGCTCACGGCCGACACCAGTGACGATTTTCTGAACCAGTCCTGGGCCTCCCCTAGGTCGACTCGGCCTCAGATGAGTACCTTGGGCGGTGTGTAAACATCGCCACTAGGGAGACAAAGGCGGCCGGGCGTGGTGCTGGTCACCCACCTCTTCATGTGCCGTGTTAACCTTCATTGGTGCTCGCTAACGGAACTTGACCCTACGGTCTCTTTAGGCTATACGGGGCATCTTTGTCTTTGCGTGTGTGCGCCTGTGCACGTGTGTGCGTGGCCGCACCTTGTCCTCCCTGAAGGTGACGACGAGCGAGTTGGCCACGGCGTAACCGAGCAGCAGGCAGAGGCACAGTGTGAGGCGCTGCGTGTGCGAGAACGGGCTGCACGAGGGCCGGCTGTACACGGACGCCCACAGGTGGAAGTCCTCCAGGTATGTGGTGAGCTTGCTGTACAGCAGCTGCGCGAGCGGCGGCCGGAGCACGAGACGAACGGTCAGACGGGGACGCGAGTTAGACGCGAGCTGCGGTGAATCGCCCCCCGTTCCGGCGGAAGAGTGCTCGACAATGCGTTTCAAATTAATAACAATTAGAATTTATAACGCGTGGCACATATTCATTCAATGTCGAAGGTATTAACTCGAAGAGAGAACAACTCAGAAACGCGTGGAAACCAGAGAGGAGAAGGAGGCAGCCAAGATGTTTGCCGGCGCCAACATATTACCACACACCGCGCACTGCGTCCGATATATTATGATGTTATCGGCAAATTCATTACTGAGTGTTTTTCTTAAGTTGTGGGAGGAAACCGGAGAACCCGGAGGAAACCCACGCATAACAGGGAGAGAACACACAAACTCCACGCAGAAAGGCGCCCAAGGCGGGAATCCAACCACCTCGGGCAAGATCATTATTTCTGTGAGGCGCGGACGTTACCACTGCACGGCCAGCCTGCCGCCCCGTCGTGCTGGGTGTACGCAAGAGCAGCCACGTGAAGAGCAGCCGGCGTAATGGCAGCATAACGGCAGCATAACAACAGAGGTGACGCACGCGCGAACGGGGCAGGGCGAGGCGGGTCACGTCCACACCCACCTCGGGTCAACATCCACGACCGGCGGCGCGGCAATTTCACAAGCGTAGGTGGACGCGCACTTACGAGCGGCTCTTAAGAGCAATTCTCATACATTGAGCTGTGAATACCCCACGTCGACACAATGGTTACGCACTTACAATTGATCTGCACGATGAGAATCTCTTTGTTGTGGGGTCAGCGACCTGTTTTGCCCGAATTCATTAAACACGTCGCTAAACTAATGGGTTGTCTGACACATTCAAGGACAAGTGATACAAGCACCAGGCGCCGCCACAAAACACTCATAGCGGGGATCGAGCAGCTCGCGACGCGAGCGACCGAATCGAGTTCAGATGATCTAATTGCGACAACCGTGAGCCGTAACAGAAGCTGCTAACAGAAAGGGCCGGAGACATCAGCATCATGAGCCACGCTGACCTCTTGAGCTTAACCTTCCGAATCCATTATCATCATCATCATCATCACCGTCAGCCAGTGTCTATCCACTTCTAGATAATAATAATAATACATTGCATTTACAACGCGCACACATTCATTCAATGTCGAAAATATTAACTCGAAGAGAGAACGAGTCAGAGGCGTGAGGAAACCGCAGAGAGGTGGAGGAGGCAGCCAGGCGGTTAGCCGGCACCAACATATTGCCACACACTGCGTCCTATATATTATGTTGTTATCGGCCAATTAATTGACGAGTGTTTTTTTAAAGTTGTGGGAGTAAACCGGACAACCCGGATGCAACCCACGCTAAACAGGGGGAGAATACACAAACCCCACACAGAAAGGGGCCCGAGGCGGGAATCGAACCCGCCTCCGGCATGACCATTCATTCTCCGAGGTGCCGATGTAACCACCACACCACTGCCGCAAAGAGAGAGGGAGAGACGGCTGAGGAGGATCGGGGCGGCGCCGTGGCGTCTCACCGCGGTGAAGCGGAGCGCGCCGCTGAGCGCCAGCAGCTCGCGCTCGACTCGCCCGTCGCCGCGCTCCGCCGCCAGCCAGCACTCCGCCGGGAAGAGCCACGTGGAGCCGCTCCACAGGTCGCGCACCGTCACGCGGCTCACGAACCAGCTGGGCGCCGCGCCGCGGTTGTTGTGCCACAGGTGCAGCTTCCAGATGGGGCCCAGGCTGTCGGGCACGCTGCGGCGCGGCGGGGGCGCGCGCACAGACGGGGGACCGGTACACACGGGGGGGGAAAGTATCGGAGCACACGGTTGTTGCAAAATTAGACACGGCAGATCGCGCTGCTGATGAGGTCCACGCTGAAAAGAAATGTACGCAAGTTGTAGGTGTTCACGGCTCGATTCTTGACGGTGCTGCCAACGTGGGAGGCCAAAAGTCACGAGGGAGAGAGGGAAAGCGCTCGACACGGCTATCCCGAAAGAACAGCTCTGAAGAACAACAGTCGTAATGTATAGAAGAGTCAATGAAGCAAGTCAAAGTGGTTTCAAATGAACATCGAGGCGGTGCTCGCCTCCTGCTCGCGGCCCCGAGCCAGTGGCGTTGGGGATTCGCGCATCAGGCGCTCAGCCTCCAACAGCAGCTCCTGTTTGTCGTCACCTCATGATGAAGGTGTGAGTGGAGTTCCTTTCAAACAGCGGCTTGTCTTCGCAGTAGAGCTCGCGAGTCTCTGACGTGCCGTGCTCTCCGTGAAGGATGACGTTCGCCTGACGCACAGAGAGAGGCGGCGACGGATTTAAGACGCGTTTAGGCGTCGTTGCTGGGTGCCCGCCAAAAGTTCAGAGCGCGGCGCAAAGCCTTCCGCTTACGGATGATCGCGTGCCCTTGTGAACGAGAGTAGGAAACAAATGAGCCTGCTGGTGAGCAAAGTAAGCGACAGTACTGCCCCGACCTGTAGACACCGCCTGTGTGTTTCCGTGCGGATGCGCTGAAGGACAGATGTGGTATTCATGCGACTCATCGAGGTCATCGGGGATGGCCCCGCGGTTACGAGGATGACGGTCTTCCGCAGACGCTGCAATCAGCGGTGCCGCCAGAGATGGCCGCACAGACCGATCCGATATCCTATATCCGATATCCGCACGCTAGATTAGAGACGCGACAGGTGTCTCCGCTGGACGGAAGTAGGCTCCGACTACCGGCCGTGGCTGTTTAGTAGCGACGCGGTGCAAGGGGTGGGTGGCGGCACCTTGGCGGTGGTGCCGGCCCCGGCGCGGAACCCGGTCTCCACCGTGACCTCGTAGAGCTGCTGGTCGTTCGGGAGGTTGTCCTGCAGCAGGATGGCGCCGGCCTTGCGCCTGTCGTGCACGTCCCAGCGGTGGCTCAGCGCGAAGGCCGGCACGGCGAGCGCGAGCACCAGCAGCACCACGGCGCACGGGAACAGGTTATGCGGCGACCTGCCGGGGCGCCCACACCCACGGTCGCCCTCTTAGTGTGCAATAGACTACATATAATTGGCCTGCGGACTCAATTGCCCCCGGTGCCCTGTGATGGACTGGCGTCCTATCCTGGGTATAGCCCTGCCTTGCGCCCTGTGTCTGCCGGGATAGGCGCCGGCTCACCGTAACCCTGTACAGGATTAAGCGGTTTCTGACAATTGATGGCAATGTTTAACTGTATATTTAATTTATTTGGTCACTTATGTGCAATGCTGTGTGTAAATGGTTCTTGTTTTTGCTTTTGGTTGGTTCATTTGTTATTTTTGCATATTTTGATTTATTGTTGTCAATTCGCGTGTTGGTTGTGTCGCTGGAATCCTGAAAAGAGCTTGCAAGCTCACTGGGTATTTTTCTGCTGCAATAATAAACATCTGTCTACGTGCGTTGCACACGTGATATTTATGTTGCCATCTAGTGGCAACATTTTGAAAACATGTATAGTACTTCACACGGAACACCACAGGCCTTGCTTGATTTGTTACTTGAGAACGTAGACCTCTATAAAAATCAAACTAACCAAGTTGAAGGGTTTAATGAAACACTCCGTGCCTGGCCGGGGCGCCATATAGGAGGAAAAAGCTAGGCTGCTGCGAGCAGGTCAAACAAAGTGGTCGTGCGCTTACTTGAGGAAGTCTCGCACCGGTGAGTGTGACACGGAGCTGGCCACCCGGGATGCCACGGCGGCGAAGGTGGTCAGGTGATCGCAGCTGCAACGACACGTGGGCAGCGCATAACTCTTGCAAGCAGCTCTCACGCACAGCTCTCATGTGGAGCGGTCAAATGCAGCTCTCACGCGCAACTCCTGCAGTGTCACAGGCCATCGAGCACCCAGGGCTTCCGGAGAGAGAGTCGACCGACCTGGGCGCCCGAGCAGAGCGTGCGTGACTGGTAACCATGAAACGTTAAACACTTGTATTTACATTGTGCACGTAGCGTAACAAAGCAGGAGCGATGATTGCTGTGTGTAATCCCAATTGAGAAATTAGCAGTGGCTTTGGACCCATGTGGATCAGTTTGTGCCACGATGCCGGCACACACTGGCTTTTTGTTTTTGAACGGCGGCGCGAGATCCATAGTCGGGCGCGTTCGCGCCTATTGCGTGCGTACCGCGAGATATTGTCATCAACGTGATAATATCGCGTGTTTGCTGTGTCGCAGGAATATACCATTTTATATTTTTTAAATATATTTTTTTGATAAGAGCTTGCAGGCTCACTAGGTATTTCTTTCTGCTTTATAACACACATCTGTATTGGCGTAGGTTTTCACGCTCCATTGATGTTGGTTGCTCTTCAGACCCAGTTCTTTCAGAATAGCCGTGTCGAGCGACTTCCATCTCTCGCTCGAGACGTTTCGCTTCCCACGATGGAAGCATCTATTTTTCTAAGCGTGCCTCTGCGGCGTGACGTGCCCGCGCCGCGTGACGAGTACCTGCACTGGATCCTGTTGGGCTGCAAGGCGGTAGCGTTCTCGCATCCGTTGGCGCGCCAGCTTTCTTTTCCGTCCCAGTAGAGACACTCGAGCCAATCCACACTCAGCGAGTAGTTGACGCTCGGCGCCAGGTGATGGCGCGGCGGCACGGAGTTGAACGTGGAGTCGAACAGCGCGACGTAGTAGACGCCTTTGTCTGCGAGAGCCGAGCGACGAGGGAACGGGCGCAACGCTGACGCACACGCCGGATGCGTCACTGATGATGATTTATTATGTTGGCAATTCGTGTCTTTCTTATAGAACGAGGCTGTCAGGAAGATGGATATGTTTTACAGACGAATATAGTCTTCCAGTAAAGGATCATGTTGCTATGTGGCATTACCACGTTGATTTTATTTTTTATTGGACAGGTTTGGACCGAATTAGGGCGGCACGGTGGCGCGGTGAGTAGCGCTGCCGCCTCACGGTAAGAACGTCCCGGGTTCAAATGCCGGCTCGGGTAGATTTCTGTGTGGCGTTTGCATGTTCTCCCCGTGGGCTTTCGACGGGCACTCCGGTTTCCTCCCACAGTCCAAAGACATGCTGCTGCATAGGTTAATTGGCCTGCTGACAAAATTGCCCCTGGTACCCTGTGATGGACTGGCGTCCTATCCTGTGTATATGCCTGCCTTGCGCCCTGTGTCTGCCGGGATAGGCTCCGGCTCACGCAACCCTGTACAGGATTAGGCGGTTTCTGACAACGATGATGATGATGGACTGAGAATTGCTCTCCAATAGCTGTTCTTTCACGATAGCTGTAAGAACAGCTATGAGCATGGATATCCCGAAAAAACATCTACGGAGAGCAACCCTCATACATAGAGAGCCGTTAAAACCTACGTCAGCCTTGGACTGTTCTTCTTCTTTGCGATTCTTCGAAGCATGATGGTCAGCTTCTGGAGATCGTTCTCTTTCAGCTCGGCTTCGAAGTGTTTGGTAGAATTCGCAGGTAATACTAAGTATTACTTGACAGGGATCGCGACGTGAACGCTTCTACCTTGACCCCCCTTGGACTGTTAATAGCGAGCCTGAAAAATGAGCCTCTTGGGCGTGCTGTCCAGCGTTGCATTGTTACGCGGTGGTGCGACGGGCGAGGAACCCACAGCTGAGCTTGGCGGGCGGCAGCAGGAGGAGCACGCTGTCGCTCTCCCACGCGTAGTTCTGTTTCTGCGAGAAGTCGTCCGGCGTCGGCATGGCCTTGGGCCTGGCAATCACGCGGGAGAGAGGCCGTCAAGTCACACCCGCGTTGCCAGAGGCCGTCACCACCGCTCCGCACACTTCCACCAATCGGTCTGTCGTTTGCTCACGGTTATCTCGAACAAAGAGAGCGGGTCGGCGTTGCAGCGCCTCTCGCTCGGCGGTGTGTTTTCAGCTCGTACCGCTCGTCGATGTTTCCCGTCGCGTGGAACTCAATCGAGTTCACGAAGAAGCCCGCAGCACGTGGGAGCGAGACACGGGGCATCGCGCCAAACAACACGCGGTGCAACATGAAACTATACGGCACAACCGCGAAAATCTAGACGGTCGTTTAAAGCGCTTGTACACGAAATTGAGATCCCCGTGTTGCCCTTGGGGCAAGTGCTACTAGCAAGCACTTATGAAGGCTGGCACGGCGGTGGCCAGCACCACGCCGGGCCGCCATTGTCTCGCTAGTGGCAATGTTTACACACCGCACCAGGTACTCATTTGAGGCTGAGTCGACCAAGGGGAGACCCAGGATCGGTTCAGAAAATTGTCACTGTTGTTAGCCGTGAGCGGGAGTCGAACTCGGATCGCCGGGTTTGTAGCCCAGCGTGCTAAACGCTGAGTACACACGCACACACACGTACACACACAAACGCACAAGTGCGCGCACACGCGCCTCGCGTCGGCCGAGCGGAGCAGCTCACCTCATGAGCACGGTGATGGGGAACGGCCGCTGGCTCGGAAGCTCGAAGGTCACGGTGACCTGCAGCGTCCGCGGCACCGCGCTGGCGCTCACGTTGAACGCGTGCACATTGACGGTGGGGCGCGCCAGCGAGAACCACGCCGCCTCGCCCTGGCGTGGCGCACGCAACCCCCGACACTCGCCGTTAGCCCCGCGGTCGCGGGCGCACGGCGCGAGCGTGAACGTCGCGCGATCGCCCCGCGTCGTCTCGCTCAGGCAGCCCCAGACACCTGGGTCTGTCCCGTGACCTCCTGTGGGTGAGCCTTCGACACTCTACGTGGCCTGAAGGTGTACTTGGCCTGGCGCAGGCGCCGCGGTAACGTCACCGCCACTTAGTGGCGAATGGCGGTTGTTGTTGGTGCGCGGCTGTAGTTACATGTGTACCACCGTATGTCAATCTGCCGCTGAATGAAGGACTCCCCATGCCGTTAATTTGTTAAATTAGTTTTTTACTACAATTTTTTTTTAGGCAATTCGCGTGTTTGTTGTGTCGCAGGAAACCAGTGAGCTTGCAAGCTCACTGGGTTTTTTTCTTCTGTAATAATACACATCTAACCCCCATAACGCGGTGCGCTAATCACCGTTACCACCGCTCCACCCCTGAGGCACCATTGCAATAGAATCGCTGACGTGATGCTGTTGCTTGTACGGTTGATGGACACCGACCTGCACGGGCAGAATGGGCAGTTCGACGACGATGGGAGTGGACAGTTCTGACACCTTGATGCTCAGTCCCTTGTCCGAATACAGTGTCAGGTCGGCCACCGACCCAAGAACCTGAGTCACACGTATCACGTGCAAAGACAAAGATCCCACATGTGGCCTTAACAGACTGTAGGGTAAAGTGCAGCTAGCGAGCACCTCTGAAGGTCGAAACGGCACACGACCAGCACCATGCCCGACGGCTAATGTTTACACACCACACTAAGTATTAATTTTAGGCTGGGTAGACCTATTTATAAACCTCACCAAATCAACATTTAGCCAAGTAAACCGTACACAATCAAGTTATTTCAGAACGTGAGAAATACTGGTGCGGCAAACACACCATCGTCGTGACGCCGTGCTTCGTCACCTCGTGGTAGCGGCTGCCCCAGAAATAGGGGTTTGCGCTGAAGTACAAGGTGCGGGCGTAGACGCTGCGGTTGTGCTGCGCCGCCGAGCGCGCCAGCTGCCTGTCGAGGTCGTGCGGCAGGTGGAAGACGGCGCCGCCGCTCACGGGCACCTGGGCGACGGTGCCGCCCAGGGAGCCGAACCGCTGCAGGCGCAGTGCCACGCCGTCCAGCGCCGCGCTCGCCTCCGCCTTGCCCGCGACGGAGATGTACCACTGCGGAACAGGGCGCGCACGCGACGACATAGGCAGAACATGCAAGCTCCGCGCAGAAAGGCACGCGAGCCGGGATTCGAACCCAGCCTCTTCATGCTGTGAGGGGGCAGCGCTGTTGTACCACCGTGCCGACCCAATGTGAAAACCTCCGCGGTGGGGTCAACTTGTGTTGTCTTTCTGATTCTCAGTGGGTTTACATTTAAAAACTATTTAAAAACAGCCTCATTACAAACGCTGCAGGGGTGCACGCGTGCCGCCACATCGCGCGCGTCGAACACGCGCGACGCAGGGGTCGCCCCCGTCGCTGAGCGGGCACCTGCAGGAGGTCCGTGATGGAGGCGATGGCATCCAGCAGCAGCCGAGGGGTGTCGGGATCCTTCCTCGCCGACACGACCTTAAGACCGCGGCTCACGGCGCTCAGCAGATGCTTCACCGAGTCCCAGTCGGGAGCGAGGCCGGCGGCGTTCTTCGCGACCAGCAGCGCCAGCTCGTTCAGGTTCCGCATGGTGCTGTTGCTCAGCTGCACGGGGGGCACCGACGGGCGTGTTACTCGCACACGCGGACGCGACGGGGGGGGGATTGGGATGTGGGGTCGCGCGCGCCGTGGGGATCGGGCCAGTTGTGCGGCGGGGAGTGCGTGAGTCACGAGCGAGCGGGGTACCTGCACCAGCGTGCTAGTGAGCTCCTCTAGCCTCACCGCCGTGTCTTCCAACTCTCCCTGCAAACACACGTCACGCACTTCGGGTCATTCGCTTTTGCGTGCCGAAAGCACGACGCCGTCGCCGTTTGACGACGGGACGGCGGCCGCCGGGCGCCTCGCTCCCGGTGCTCGCGGTGGAGGGGGCGCCGTTACCTGCGTGGTCACTTGCAGGCCGCACAAGGTCAGGATGAGCCTCTCCCGAATTTCCGTGCGCCGAGTCACGCTGGCGTTGTCGACGGCGACGAGGCGGTTGAGTATGGAGGTCATGATGTCCAGGTAGATGCGCGTCAGGCGGGCATTCCCCAGCCCAAGCACCTCCGTCAGCCTCTCGCCGGGCGTCACCAGCGCCGTGTGGCTTGGGGGTTACGAGAGGCGCCGCCCGTTAGCAACCGTTCGCGGGGTAAAGCCCGCGCAGCACTCTCGCTCTCTCTCGTCGTAAACAACACCGGTGTGGGCTCCGTCACGGGGTAGCTAGCGGTGCACGCGAGGACATCCATCACCCCATACTTGATTTTTTCTTTGCCACCGTGTGAACTTCGCCGGACACCCCCTTCTCTCCGGCGCTCCAATCCCGCCCCGTCAACCACTCCCTGCGTAACATTCCCCTTATATCTGTCTGATGGCCGGTTCTGCATCGTTAATTACAATTAAGGATTAAAAAAGGCACTTGGGGCCCCTCTGCCCCATCCCTGAACCCACCATCCTCCCCCGTGCGGTTTACTCCCCCACGCCCCCTCCCCCCAATAAGTACCCCCCACAAACTCCAAACCAGGCTGTGTCAGTCTCAGAGATAGTTTATTGTATATCGCATGCAGCTGTTTCTTCATCCGTTATCTCCAACGCGCTATTCATACGGAATTAAGCGACCGTTTCTGTCTGTCGGCCTTCGCACGGTGTAAATATTGTGTTGTTTGCAAATAGATATATAATAAAAACAGAAGGCGCTTGGGTCTCGCGGGGCCGGCGCCGTGGCCGTGGCCGCGCCGGCCCTGCCGCGCCACCGACTCACATGTACTCGTCCAGCGTGGTGCCGTTGGGCGCCACCAGCTCGTAGACCGTGACGCGTTGCGAGCAGAGCTCCGTCGGGACGCCCAGGCTGTTCCTCACCGAGATCGACACGTTCACTGCGGAACAGGGCGGCGCGCCGTTAGCGTCGTGGCGAGGGGGGCCGGCGCGCTGTGAGCTGCGCCGCCGCCGCCGCAGGGGGCCGGGCGTCGTACCCGTGTTGGCGTCGCACGCGCGGCCCGCCGGGAGGACGAAGATGTGCTCGTTGTCGAGGCCCTGGTAGAGCAGGGTGCGATTCGCAGAGCCGACGCCGACGCCGACGCTGTAGCTGTACTCGTACTCGAGGGGCTGGTACTGCTCGACGGGGAGACACGGGGGAAACAGGTCACGTGGTCGGGGGTCAAGCGCCGTGACGCACGTACGCGGGCGAAGCGAGCCGCGACGCGCCGAGCACCGCCGCTCTCGTCGCTGCGCTGCCCTTCGACCCCGGCCCCTTGCGAGGAGGCGCTCCCTCACCATGGCGTTGGAGCTCGTGCAGAAGATGCTGAAGACGGTGAGCAGCTCCACGCCGTGGTTGGGGCTGATGGTGCAGTACACCTCCGGAATCGGAGAGACGGCGGCCGTGAACAGAAGGTGCACGTAGCCTTTCTCCACCGCCGATCCTGTGGACCACCGGCGCACGTGCCCAACCGTGTACACACACACACACATGCATATACGTGCGTCCAGTGGGAAGGGGTAAGCAAGTTACAACATCTCAGGGCACCGGGGAGCAATTTAGTCAGGACAATTAACCTAGGCAGCATGTCTTGGGATGGTGGGAGGAAACCGGACTACGTGGCGAAAACCCATGCGGACACGGGGACAACATGCAAATCCCACTCAGAAAGGTACCCGAGCCGGGCATCGAATCAAGGTTCTTCTTTGTGCGAGGCAGCAGCGCTACCCACCACGCCGCCGTGAACACCACATTGCACTCGCACACACGCGCGCACCCAACACGAAATAGGGGCCCCTTGGCGCAACGTAGACGCGGCAAAGCAGCGCGGTGGGAGCGAGGGACGCGGGTTGCGGCGCGTCGTTACCCAGCGTGCTGGTGACGGTAAGCACGACGGCGTACGTCTGGTTGTCCGTCAGCGTGTTGGGCCGCAGCGTCAGAGTGTCCCCACTCGTGCCTGCATCGACGGGAGAGAGACGGAAACGCGCGTCACCGCACGGAAGGTGGAATCTTACGGAAATAAAACCGTGTGTGGGGCAGGTGTTGAGAGTGTGCGCGGCAGCGGCGATGGCAGCAGCTAGCCGCGCAGCTTGCGCCGGTCTCACCGCTTGATGTCATGACTTCTTTCAGAATGTTTATCTCCAGGATGTCGTTGATCGACTCTTTAGTAACTTCGACGTTGGGCTGGTCCGGTAACACGTCGTCTCCTTGTTTCGTTTCGTTTGCGACGACTGTGAGATCGAACAGGAGCTGTGATCAAAACGCGCGCTCGCAGGGGACACGCACCTGGGCCATCCGACGCGCTACCGTAAGACAACGAAGCGGAGCTCCGTGTCGATAACCGCGCTGCTCCGAACGCGCGGCGTGAGAAAGCTAATGGGGGCAGACTCACTTTCGGGCGACGCCGTCACGGTCCCGGAGCCGGACCCTCGTCCTGAAACGAACCAGAGCGCCGCTCCGTCAGCGTGGCGAGCGCGGGTTCGCGGGGCGGCGAAGCGCGACCGCAGCAAATCGGACACGTGCGATCCTGCAGGGACCGCGGCGACGCGTCACGGCGCCGAACCCGCACCGCGACCCGCCCCCTACCGGAGTTCCCGGTGCCCTCGGAGATGTTCCGGTACGTCCCGCCGGAATCGCCGATGGTGCCCGACGAGCCGCCCTGGGCATCGGAGGCGCCGGCCGACGCGTTCTCCGCGGGCGCCGCGCCCTGCGGGACGGCCGTGCTCGGGGCCTCGCTGCTCGCGTTGGTCGACACTGGGCACACGACGGACAGCGGCGTTCGCTTGAAGCCGGAACCTCCTGCCGACGGCGAAACGGCATCAGAGTGAGGCGATCCGCTCTGCCGCGCTTATCTGAACCCGATGCGGTGTCTTTGGGCGCACGGCGCGATGCCTGGCAGCCTCCGCGTAAGCTTCGCGAGCCGAGCAGGCCGAGTGTGCGGGGACAGGCGCGCGCTCACCCGCACGCCGGGTCCGTTGGGAAGAGTCGTCGTCCTCGATGGGATTCGGAGGGCCCCACTCGCCGGTGACAGCCGGCGTGATCGCGGTCGGCGCTGGCGGCGTGTCCGTCGCCGTCGCATTCGAGCAGTTGGCGGGGCGACCTGCAGACGAGCGGTCGTAGCAATCGTACAACTCCAACAGACGCCTGTCTGGCAACGTCTTGTACGGTCATGGTATACAAATTTACTGTGCGTTGATGCAGAGCATTATGCGTTAAAGTAAATATGCGTGAAAGTAAATATAAGCAGACCATACGGTCTGTTTTGGTGCACTGGCCTATTGACTTTCCAGACCAACATTATCCGGCCAGGCTTGCTTTGAAAAATTCTGCTGGATATTCTTGGTCTGTACGGTCATCACGCCATCAACGAGCGAAACTAGGAGATTCTCGGCTCAGCGCCGGACCATAACCGGGCGTGAAAGCAGCGCCACTCGCCTGCGGAACCCTGGGAGGCAGCCCTCCTCCTGCGTTTCAAGGACGGCCTCTCGTTCGTCTGCTTGTCCTCCTGCAAGTCTCCGTAATCTAGAGGCGGGTAGGTGTCCTGCGGCGACATCTGAGTGGGCACGGCCGTGGTGGCGACGGAGGCCTCGCAAGCGGGAAGCTCGGTGGCCTCCGCGGGGGCACCGGGGCTCGCGGGCGGCGTCGCGTCCGCTTGCGTCGCGCCAGAAGACGCGGCTTGCGAGGGAGGCGAGGAGGTGGAGGAAACGGAGGACATCGATGGAACGGAAGAGGCAGCGGAAGGTGCGGGCGAGGATGCGGAGACCGACGGGATGGTGTCTGTGGCAGGTGCCCGTGTGGTCATGTCAAACAGGCTGCTGGAGGGCCCGTCCTTCAGGACGCAGAAGTTGTCTGAAATGAGAAAAGCAAGTGTAAATGTCAAGACTGCATCTCTTGAGACGCCATCGACTCCCCGTGAGCCGCATCGTAGCGATCTATTTATCACAGCAGACAGAATCTAGCAGAGTGTGTCACACGGCGCAGAGGTGGGCGCAGTACTGTGATTGATCGGCGGCAGTTGCGAGAGGACGGGCTTGAGGGCCCACGTGTAGGAGACGTTGGCCGAGGGCGCGCAGCCGGGACAGGAGGCCTGCACCGTCAGCTCCTGGTCCCACCGCACCACGCCGCTCTCGCACACCGGGCACCGCAGCGCCACCCTGCCGGAGGAAGTTTAGCTTGAAGTTATACTTTTGTTCGCTTTAACCAGTTAAAAACTCAAGAGTTACACGGGTAACCGAAATGACGAGCACATCTCAGTCGGTAAAAAATAGACATTATAAGCACAAGAATAAAGGGAACAGAAACCAGAGAGACAAAAACACCCACATTACGCAACTAACCGAGAACATAAATAATATGGTTGAATTAAACTAACAGAAACATCAACGTAGACTTAGGGTGATTGTTGCGCTGTCGTCAAAAACACAGGGTTCGTCGCAAAGCAGTGCGTCACGCATGCAAAGCGTCCGGATCAAAGCAACACTTCTAGTTTCGCGTCGCGTACTAACGCTCGTTATTTTATCTCGCGGTTAAGCAAACGGCGCGACGACACCGTGACACGCACCGGAGGGGAGCCGCGTTGAAGATGGTGATGAACTGCTTGGTGGTGGCGGCGGCGGCGCGCCCCGGCTTGCTGACGGCGAGCGTCACCACGAAGGCGTCGACCTCGAGCAGCAGCGCGGCCGGGAAATCGAGGCTCGCCGCGCTCGAGTTGAGGGGTTGGGGGATGCCCCCCAGCGACGTCTCGTCCCAGCACGAGCTTCTCGGGGAGCCCTTGACGTAGCAGCCCCAGCTGAACCTGCAGCAAACGGCGGGATCGTTTACCCCGGCCCCCTTACGCGAACGACAGGGTCAGAGGGCCCAGCGTTCGGAACGGAAACGCAGGATTTGCCGCTCTGGAAAGCCGTTTGTCCCGCGCCTCGCACTCGGCGCCGTTTTCGCTCGGAGGATGCGTGCACGATGGAGCGGCGTGGGTAACGGTTGATGGTCAGACAGGAAGCCAACGTCTCAAGTGTAAATGATAACTATTCTGAGGGTGGCTATGTGGAGGTAACTTCTACATCTCACACAAAGAAGGTACTGCCCGAGGTGGCTCAACTACCACCTCGGGCAACTTTTTGCGTGGAGTTTGTGTGTTCTCTCCCCCTGTTCTGCGTTGGTTTCCTCCGGGTTCTCCGGTTTCCTCCAACAACAAATTAATTAATTGGCCAGTAACATGAATATATCTAGGGGGCAGTGTCTGGCAAATGTTGGCACCGGCTTGCTGAGTGGCTTCCCCCTCACCTCCCCCCCGCCTATGAATATTAATCGTTCTCCCTTCAAATACCTTAGATAGTGAAGGAATATGTGCGGCGCGTTAGACACTGTACTTATTATTATTATTACTCCTCGTCGCCACCCGTCAACATCCATCGCTCAATCGGGCAAATGAGGTGTTCGTCAAATACAGTGCGGGCGATGACCCTACTCGCCTGAGGTCAGACAGGGCCTCGGGGTCGTCGGGGTCGTGGGAGGGCGATGCGTCGAGCAGCACCCGCTGCTGCCGCGTGAGGAACACGCTCGTGCCGCCGGAGATGATGGCGATGAGCGGCGAGGGCTCCACGACGACGCTCACCGCGTACACGGCGTACACGATGGTGTGCGCGATGCGTACCTGGGCGCGGGCGACACGCGCGCCGTTCGCTGCCGAGCTCCCCGGCCGCCTCCCAAACAGAACCCGGACAAGCGCTGCTCGGCTGAGGAGCTGACACCACGCCACGGCCGGCGTGGTTTGGGATTTGGGCGGCAGGGTGGTGCAGTGGTAACATCTGCGCCTCAAAGTAAGAAAGGCCTGCCCGAGGCGGTTCGATTCCCAGCTCGCGCGCCTTTCTGTGTGGGGTTATAAACTGTATTATTATTATTAATGGTTGGTTTTCAGAGCTGTTCTTGCGGAATAGCCATGTCGAGCGCTCTCCCTCTTGCCCTCGCGACGTTTCGCCTCCCACGTTGGAAGCATCATCAGGCGTGGGAGGCGAAACGTCGCGGTGGGGGGGGATAGAGGGCGAGCGCTCACCTTGGTGGCCACGCTGTAGTTCCCGTAGCTCAGGGTGTTCGGCGGGATGACAAGCCCCCGTTCGGTGGTGGCCACAGATGGCGGCAGCGCCAGCGGGGACCCGCCTGGGCCGGAGACGACCCAGTTGAAAAGCAGCAGCTGGGAGGTGACGCAGCTGACTATCTCGTCCTCGAGACTCACGGCCAGCGCCAGCGGTCGCCGGCGGACCATCTGCTAGGGGCAAAGGTGGCATTAGGGCAGAGAAAAACCTATTTTCAGGAGCTGTTAACCCTTTCACAGACAACCCTCTCGGTTCTCAGGACCCAGTAATGCCCTCCTCCTGAGGCTACATATTTCACGCGAGCTAAATTCAGTGTTTTTGTTGTGGGCCACATACATGACGTGTCTGTTTCTATCTAGTGGTAACGTCTGGACAAATACAAGTATTCCACTAAAGGACCAGGTGCCCATGCCTCACTGATTCTGAATTTATTTATTTTCACCCAAAAATGCCCATGTCTACAAAATCAATTTGAAAAGGTGGCTGCCTGTGTACTGTTCAAAAAGTGCGTGCGTGTCAAGGCGTCAATGTCTCGTGTGTTTGAACTTTAAACAAAATATATCATTAGTTTATCAGTTGTTTGTTCGCTCCACTACTGCGCTTTGCCTGATGCTTCCCGTGGTCATTAGAATGTGTTTTAACTTAACTTCCTTTTTCCTTTTATCTCGTGTTGTACTTTCTGTTCAAAATTCTAATTGACGTTGCACACAATGTTCATTTCAGATTGCTTTAAAATTCAATGTACATAGATTCAATAATCAGAAGGCCATCTTGTGCAATTTTATAACTATTTTTATATGTTCACCTGTTTAATACTTTCATATTTATAAAGTAGTTTTTTGTATCTGCTGGTATATTCTACTCTGTTGCAACTTGCGTACATTTCCCTGCTGGACAACTGTTAATAAGAGCTGTATAGCACAACGGTTCTTTCCGGTTTAAATACAAACTGAGTGAGTGAATTGCGCGATGCTACTGGGATCACGGGCCTTGATGGGCAGCGAGATGTGCAGCTTGACGAGCGGCGGAGAGCACGGCTCGCGCACCACAAACACCGTGCGCTGCTGCCGGTCCGCGGACACGTCGTTCCACACGGTCAGCGTGACCACAAACTCCCCCGTCCTGCGCGGCAGCCGCCGCCAAACCGGAACACCGTCATTAGACAGACTGCACGAGTGAGGAGAAGAACATCTCTCATCGTTGTGAGTGGTGGTTATTGCGCAAATGAATAAACTAGCACTTGTGTTATCGCGAGAAGATTTACGGGTCGGACGTTCTTGGGAAGACTCGGAGAGGTGGTAACGCTACGCCTAACCAGTTTTTGTTTTATTTTACATTTTTATCTATTTTATGTTATGTGTTGTGTCGCAGGAATCCTGTAAAGAGCTCGCAAGCTCACTGGGCATGTTTCTGCTGTGACAATAAACATCTATCTGTTTAGCTCAGACAGATCTGTCCCGATCCCACTCAACTCGCAAGTGCGGCTATCGCTCTAAAGCCACAATCGTCCGCTAGTGAAGAGACAACCGCTACCCGGGCTACTTCTACGGCCCACCTCTGGTAGGTGTGAACCTCCGAGGCGTTCCCCGGGCGCGCGTTGCCGTCGCCGAAGCTCCAGTTGTAGCGCAGCGCCGAGTTGGAGTTCATGTTGACCTGGAAGAGCACGGGCCGAGCGAGCAGCAGGCCCGGCACCCGCTTGGTGCCGTTCACCACGAGGCTGTTGATCGCCACGAGCTGCTGCACCTCCAGCGACAGCACGTTGGACACCGTGCAGCTGATGCCGTTGCAGGCGCGCACCGACACGTTGTACCTGCGGCGGGCGGGCGAGCGAGCGGGCGCCTTCGTGAGCGGAGCCGGGCCGCGCGGCGCGGGACAGGACGGCGTCGCGGCACGGCGGCGAGCGGACGGGGCGAGTCGGTGTCCGCCGCGGTACTCACGTGCGGGCCGACTTGTAGCGGTAGGTGGTGTAGGGGAGCCGCACGGTGACGGGGTCCGTGCCGTCCCCGAAGTGCCACTCGAATGAGACGGACACGGCGTCCGCCGGGATCACCGAGAAGCGCACGTCGCCGTTCACGGCGAAATACTTGGAGGTCGTCTCGATCATCACAGCTGCTCGAGCGAGGGTCACGGATGGGTCAACCACACGCTCGGGACTTCCGACGCGCTCAGCGTTTCACACTCGCGTCTCGCTGTCGTGTTGTGCCGATATAATCCTGGAGTTTACGCTTAGCAGCAATTATGCAGGTTTAATGAGAATACAGCCTGCAGTGCCAAGTGCGGTGAATTATTTGCTGGTCGATAAGTAAAATGAAGTACAGTTTGAATGTATGCAGCATATAAATGTCACCATATTAAGACGCGTTGATCACTTTTTACCGACAAAAACAATCGATTTTCTGCTCAAATGAGCATCAAGGTGATGCTCATCTCCTGTGGTGGAAATTCCTCATTGCTATGGCCGGGGCAACTCTCTAAATCGGACAACCACTGTTGACATCTGCACAAAGTAATACCTATTTTATCGACCTGGAAGGCATGATGCGGCTGACTCAACCGCCA
>JAZEWU010000006.1:9551192-9571443 GCA_036362915.1 Geotria australis | reverse complement strand
ACAGCGTGTACTAGCGCAAAAGTAAAACAAATTAACAGCGCGTTTTCTAAGTTTAAAAAAACCGTCAAAGGGAGAGAAATCACACCGAATCACCGATCGTTCCCTGAAAGAAACAGCCGTGGGGCCCACGCTTGTGGTAAAGATGACAAAGGTGGCGGAGAAACAGCAGTTGACGACACATTCATCCATTCATTGTAAGCAACCGCTCAAGGGTTGCGGTGAGCAGGAGCCTATCCCGGCAGACACAGGGCGAAAGGCAGAGCTATACCCAGGATCGGACGCCAGTCCATCACAAGGCACCGGGGGCAAATTAGTCCGCAGGCCAATTAACCTAGGCAGCAGCATGTATTTGGACAGTGGGAGGAAACCGGAGTGCCCGCCGAAAACCCACGCAGAAACGGGGAGAACATGGAAACTCCACGCAAAAAAGGCACCCGAGCAGGGATTCAGAACACCTTCTTGCTGTGAGGCAGCAGCGCGAGTCACCGCGCCACCGTGCCGCCCCGTTGACGACAGATTTATTCATTTATTTTCATGGAAATATTTTCGATCCGTGACAGATAAACCCTGTCCAATTCGCTCCCCGCCCGACTGCAAGCTCCCTCTATAATAAAACGCATACTTTACATGCTCCTTGAATCTATTGTCCACTTGGCTACAAAAAGGTTCTTTGTGTGGCTTCGTGGCCATACTCAAATAATCGTTGGTGGACAAAACAATCCAAACAAGCAGCTGTGGAACTCCCTAGAATCTCAATTGGACACTCAATTAGTGCAGGCCGCAGGGACAAAGCGGGGTTCCGGCGAAATCTCTCTCCCACTTGTAAACAACGGGAAAGCCCCCGCATGCACATTCTTGTCTATCGCCTTTCAGTGACCCCCCCCCAAAACGTGCAGACAAAAATACAAAACTCAGTTGAGAGGAATCTTCGGAAAAAGCATGTTTTCATTTTGAGCAGCGACAGCAGCAGCAGCAGCAAGTGAGGCGGCTCCAGTCGACGTGCCACAGCACGTGTCGGGGCACGCGGACGCCTCGCACACATACACACAGATGACACGTGCTTGCCAACTTCAGCATCCCCCACAATCATGCGGTTGTTTAGAGTGTTGACAGATCCCCAAAACGAACAGAAGAGCTCCGCAGTCCGACATTAAACACCGTGCTCGAATTATAAATATGATTAGGTCATATTTATAATTCACGACCTTTCAGTATGTTCGAAGTTGCCTTAATCATTTATTTTCTGTTGCTTTGATTTTTCTATTGTTTTTTCTTTCGTTGTTGGCGTGCCGTCCTCTTCTCGGCTCTTGTGCAGCGCTGTGTGACCCTCGGGTGAAAGGCGCTATATAAAACGCTATTAATTATTATAATTATATTTACAGCACCAAGTGCGTAATTGAAGTATGGCACACGCGTTGCGAATTAACATAAGTAATGTGTTTGGATCACATCCTGACTCCCGCGCAGAGGTTGGCACAAGGTGACTGCATCGCAAGCCCCGCAGAAACCGCACCCCACATCACCCCTCCCCTCCCCCTATAATATATAGGGCCCGGGGAAAGGGAGAGCTGGGATTTGTCAGATCCTTGTTCCTGATGAAGCTCATTGCAACTGTAACGACAAAGGTGGAGAGCTCACGCATCGTGATCGCATACCAGACAGTGGATGTGTATTGCCCTTTAATACAAAGGGGGATTTAGACAGGTAGCGGGGTGAATGGATCGCTGACGTCATCTATTAGCTCCGGTACTTTTGCATTTGTATAACCGGCTAGTGTATTTGGAGTGGCCAATGATGAGCGAGAAGACGAGATATATAATGCGGAGCGTGGTCTGTGGTGCGTTTTTCTCGAGCAGTGTGCTCTGTGCGGGCAGACTGCGCGCGGCAGATTGAGCGGGAGTCCACTGCTAGATGTGGATAAGGAGTTAGCGCTCCGTGAGAGTGAGCGGATCCACTGCTGGATGAGAAGAGGCTTGCTTGTGTTGAATAAACGAGTTGGTTAGGGGGGACTACGTGTCGGCCTCTTGTTTGAGAATGGCACGAAAGCGCCGCGACAAGAAGCAGCCACTGCAATCGGGGAGAGAGAGAGACGACTCCGCCCAAGACGAATTGGCATCTCCTGACATGGTGCAGCAAGGATCGGCAACCCTTCACATGCTGCCGACGTGGCACCACACGACTATCAGCGAAACGTCGTACCTTCGTTGTAGGTGTTGTGGGCTCACTCTCCAACATACCGGTGTGCTGAAGTCGTAACGAATTGGCACGTTCTCCACAGTTAAATTTTGGCACGTTTGTGTTCACGGACAACCATTTACTGATTGGCTGTGTCGGGTTGGAGGAGGGTTTACGACACTTGTGCACTTTTCACGTGACCTGACTCATAAAAAGAACTAGACTATATTTACATGACGTTTGTGCTTAATTTTTTTGGTAGTAGGAAAACCTTGACAGGGAAATTCACGCCTCATTACAGAGGCCCCTCACAAATGAACTCGGGAGTGGGGGGTAGAGGGATGAAGGGAGGGCGAGGCAGGGGGAGGGAGTGAAGGAGGG
The DNA here is from genome assembly GCA_036362915.1 of Geotria australis. Classification (NCBI taxonomy): domain Eukaryota; kingdom Metazoa; phylum Chordata; class Hyperoartia; order Petromyzontiformes; family Geotriidae; genus Geotria; species Geotria australis. The sequence continues at coordinate 9,568,887 of JAZEWU010000006.1, read as the reverse complement.
AGGCCAAAATCGATCATGTGTGGAACGCGGGTCACGTGCTGCGTTTCATTATAAAAACATAACGATTGTTTGTTTCATTAAAACGTATTTCCACTGCGAAGTGAAATAAACACGATCGGTCTGATAGATCCCACCCACGGGCCACACGACAGACGTATACTTCACAAAGATGCAGGTGGCCATCTATGCGATGTCGAGGCCGAGATGAAAGACAACTTTGTCCAGAAGCTGACCATCGTGCTTCGAAGAATCGCAAAGAAGAAGAATGGTATCGACACGTTCGTATAAGATATGTGCTTAAACAAACCCTATATACTACAAAGCACATCGCGTGAAAGCAGCTTAAAGGGTAACTCGACTCTGTGATCTTAAGTGGCCTGCCTTTCCCTTTGTCGACATACCACAAAAAGGGTAATTCATTTTGTTTACTGCTTTCACAAACTGAGGTTTCAATTCACGGAAACGAGAGGCGCACACGTCCCGTTTAGCCACATTCTCAGGGACGGGTGCTGTAAGCGAGTTCCTATTAACGCCAGACAACGACACGTTACAGCCATATTGAGAGTATCTGCAGAATAACAGCATTCTAAGATCATTGAAAACCCACGAGGAAACTAAACGCCAAGGAAACTTCTGGTCATTAACATTCTGATGCAAATCTCTAATCAATCACAAAACCACGGGGTTCACTCTGACACCGCTTTAATTAAAGACGAGAAAGAAGATGTCCGTTAATTCTGATGGCTTGTTTTTCTAAACAAAGAACACAAAAAATACGTAGTCTAATGCAATTATCGGATGCTCGGATTTGCACTGGCGCTGGCGATAAGAGGCCTGTCCAGAGCCCGCTCAGCGATTCCAGATCGTTTGGCTTTGAGTGCGACCGCAGGCTTCCAGCCCGGCACAAGTTCTATTGAAGCCAGCCCAGAGCGCGGCGTGGCGGAGGAGTACACGTGTCTCTGGGTAGTCCTCGGCCCCTGCAATCGCCTTTCTATCAAACAGCGAGCGCCAACAAAAACGAACCGAGCAATACAGTCCAAATAATTGTGGTTGCATTCAAGGCACCCATTAGTATTGTATTGTAAGGCCCATCCCACTGTTATAAAAACGTCCTTTGTTCAACGCCAACCTATCTGCCACTCACTTCCGGCAAGCGATCTGCCTACGAACGGACGTTGGGAGACGGAGAAGCGTTGAGAACGTTGAGAGACGTGAGTGGGCTTGGGCGGGAGACGTCGCGACAAGCGACAGAGGTCCCGGGCGCCGACTAGCAATGCAGTGGCATGAGACGAGAGAATGAGCCAGATAAACCGGCGGACTTGGGGAGGCCTTCACTTAACAGCGGAATGATCACGGCCGATGATGATACAGACATTATGGTTGCTCTTCAGAGCTGTTCGTTCTGGATAGCCGTGTCCAGCGATCTCCCTCGCGACGTTTCGCCTCCCACGTTGGAAGAATAACGCCTGATGATGCTTCCCACGTGGGAGGCGAAGCTTTGCGAGGAAGAGAGAGATATAGCTCGACACGGCTATCCCGAAAGAACAGCTGTAAAGAGCAACCATGACGAATCGAGCCGTGAAAACCTATATTCACACAGACATTGAAACCCTATTGCAGACGTTTCGGAACTGGAATGTAATTTTCCCAGTGGCCACAACGAGCCATTGTAAACATTGAACATGAGGAAGGCGCGTCCTGCTGCTAGGCTCCACGGTATCTGCTCGCGGTCATGACCGTGATGTCAGCCAGCAGTGGCGTACTCCTCGCACTGTAACATCATCGCCCACCCAACATTCAACTAAAACCATTAAACCAACATTCGCTCTCCTAGGCAACTAAATTAATTCATTGTCAGAAACCGCTTAATCCTGTACAGGGTCGTGGTGAGCCGGAGCCTATTCCGACAGGCACAGGGCGCGAGGCAAGGCTACACCCAGGTGGGACGCCAGTCTATCACAGTAGTCAACTAAAATGCATCTTTAATCAGCGTGGCGCACAAAGCCAATACCAATACACTTCATGCGAGGGGCATTGCTTTTTTTTATAACCACAAGCAGGAGAGCCAGAGATGTGGTTCGATACTCGGCACTCGGGGCCGCAATCCCGCGTGGTGACGGCGCTGTGACAGGGTACCTGCGCGGCGCGCGGACCCAGAGATGGAGTCTCTGGAACTGTACCCTGGATGGAATGTGGCGATTTTTCAGCAGGAGGCTTCAGCGACCGCCGAGCCTTCCTGTTATGGCCAGCGAGCCGCATTCATTTCTGTTCAGACACTGAGCATTCCGCCCTGTGTAAACTGGCAGGTGTGCCGTTTTCATTGCCGAGGAAAGGTATTTATAATATTTTCGTTAAATTCCTTTATAGTATACACCTGGCCAAAACTGACAAAGCCGTCATTGCAATATAAGAGGAATCCGGTGCCAAGAGCAGCACATGGTGTGGTCACATTAAGCTCGCGTTTCCACCCCCCGCCCCTCTCTCAAACACAGGTCTCACAAAGACACCGGCCGTGGGAGACACGATGATCGGACTTGTCGGATTTGCGACGCTGAATTCCCTGTCTGCATCGGCCGCTGAACAAATAGATTGCGACTGTTTTTACTGGAAATTAATAATGTGTTGAGCCTCAAGATTCCAAACATGTAATGCTGCACATCTGCGCTTTCTTTGACAGTGCTGCATGGTGGTGCACGCCACGCGCCTGTGTGCTGAACACCCGATACACAAAGAGGCCCATTCACGCTGGCGCCGGTCGCTGAGGGCTGCTGGTGAGATCATGCCGTGGCCTGCACCACACCTGGCTGCCCCGAGTTTGCCAACGCCGCTAATGACATATGGCATCGCACAGGACCTGTAAACCAACCTGGAGGAAGCATAGGCCAAGGGTAACGTGCCAATTTACCGCCGACCTACGTGGCCAGCAAATCGAACTCGCGCGTCTAGAACTGTCGTCCAGAGGACCAGGTGCAACCCCGACCGCGCGCTCAACTTTAAATACATGTACGGGGCTGTATACGCCATGCCAACACCACCCAAGACAAAGATCCCCCACATAGCCTTCGACTGACTGTTGGGGCAAGTGCTGGCTAGCGAACGCCATTGAAGGACAAAACGGTAAGTGAGTGAGTGGGTGGGTGGTTGGCATCTCGCCGGGCCACCTTTGTCTCCTGAGCGATGACATTCACACACCACACCGGATACTCATTTGACGTTGAGTTAACGCCCAGGGAAAGCCCAAGACCGATTCAAACATTCGTCACCGATGTTGGTCATGAGCAGCGATCTAATGCGGCTTGCCGAGTCTGTCGTGCAGTGCGCTGGCAACCACAGCATCACTCCCCACACCAACGCACACACAGTGGGCACCAGTAACATCTTCACTCCTCGTCAAATGTGTTCGAAACCTCTGAGTTGATCGCCAACCGCGGCCGGGGCCATTGTGGTGGGGTGCTGCGGCAGCGATGGAATTGCATGCGCGCTTGACTGCATGCTCAGCTTCCGCTGCACAGAGCTTAGTGCCGTACATTCATCATCACGATCAGCCATGATTAATCCACTGCTGGATGAAGGCCTCCCCAAGCCATTAACATACATCACGGTCCTGTGGTCCGGCACCCGCACACGCGCTGATGCCATCGCTGCGTCACCGCGGCAGACCTCCTCCTCTCGTGCGCCTTCCCTCCTTGGGCTGCGGCTCTGTCGTTTTCCTCTCTGCAGAGCTATTCACGGCGGCATTCGAAGGTGTCTCCTGAAAACAGGATTTGAGAAACAACGTTACAAATATCAATGGAGACAATATTGACCATCTCAGACGGACTGACGACACAGGGATTATGACGGGCAATAGAAAACAACTACGGGCAGGGGATGAAGGACATAACAGTGGCTTCGTACGGACTGCCGCTAATGCACGGTGGTTACGGCCTCATTTATGGACGTTTATAGATGCTAGGGCTATGTGTATGTTAGTCGACATTAGGGCTATACCGGTTCGCAATTAATTCGGGATCTCTCCTTGATTCACGAATCAATTCTCTTGTTTAACACTGTGCCGGATTGCAGCGCTCCTAGTGGCTGGAAGGGTCACATGAACCAATTTCAACATACGGGAGGCAGGGTGGTGCTGCGGTGGTAATGCTCGTGCCTCACAGCAAGAAACACCTGAGTTTGATTTCATAGCAGGGCGATTTTCCGATTAGAGGTTGTATATTCTCCCCCTGTTCTGCATGGTTTTCCTCCGGGTTCTCCGCTTTCCTGTTATAGTTAAAAAACATACAAAGCAACCGGTATTGGGGCAACTTCCCATTGCTGAAAATGTACGTTCAAATTAGATTTGGAATTACATAGACAGCAACATCATCACCCCGTACTGCGAAAACTCGGCAGGAGCCTCGTGAAAGACAGGACACTCAGCGAGGCTTTCCTGGGTAAACACGCGTAATAATCAATCTAATAGTAATTCTACAGTGCACACATGCACATCCATTGATGCGCCATTCAATGGCAACTGAAGACCGCTCGAGGTTTCGCTGAAAGCAAGTGGTGACATTCCACATGCGTGACACACGCGTGTTGCTTCATCGCACGTGATCGCAACGACACACGTGTGAATTCGGGGATGGTGGGGGGCTTCCATTTTGTGTGAAAAGAATGCACTTTTCCGTAACTTGCCATTAAATTCAAAACAACCAATTCATCACTAGAATAGCTCTTGGTTGGGTCATTTAGCTCGGGATGAATAGGCATTTAGTGCGTGAAAGGAATGAGTGGAGGTGCCAATCTTGAGCGAGTGGGTTCGGTCATCTGGCTGCCAGGTCAACACGAGTGAAAGACGCTTTGCCAAGTGGGATCTGGGGAAAACTCCACCGTGCTCGCTGGGGGGACGGGGCGCGGCGGCCCGGGACAATTAGCGTGACAATCGATGTCCTGAATATTCATGAGCAGTTTAACTTTCCTTAAGTGCGAGATAAAACCAACGGTGTGAGAGTGGGAGCGAGAGTGCGAGCGAGCGAGCGAGCCAGGGAGGGAGGGAGGGAGTGAGGGAGCGGCAGGCTGGCGCTTTGCGCGGCTGCCGTCGAGGACACGCGCTCCCGGCCGCATTCCTCGCCCGACGTTCTAAATGCCTCTCATCGCCAGGGCCCCCCCTCCCTGTCGCGGCCGCGGGTTGAAAGCCTATCTGCAGGCTGCGTGCGCGCCTGCCCGTTCGAGCGACGGGCGAGGAGGTCACGTGCCTTCCCTGGCCTGCAGCTATCTGCTTGGTGTTTGCCTTTTTGGGAGGCGAAGATTTCTAGGAATTTTAAACCCAGAGGAAAAGGTTGGATGCTGGCCAACACTCTCAAGCCAAGCAACGGCGAGGTTCTAGGAATTATGTATCAGCAATTCTGGCATGCACGTTTGCATCCTGCATAGCATATGAAAACAATATAACGTTTTTCGGCAATTACAGATAGGCAACATTTGCACAGTGTGCTCACAGGGCATGCGCATGTTATGATCGAATTGCACGCTATGAGTCTGTGCTATGCATGTGCCTACCGGCAATTTTAATATTAAAAACCCCATGGCGCTGTAGTACTGTTACCAGTCTATTTATATATGTGTGTATTTCATTTCCATTGCTGTATCACACTCGAATCGATTCGATTCTTCGAAGCGTGATGGTTATATGACAGTTTCCCATTGCAATAAGTTCTTCTTTAGTTGCAGACAGCCCTTCAACATTTAGAGATATAATAGTCAGTGCTGGCCATAAAGGCGGCGGGCATTGGCCTCTCTTCTTGCTCCAGACTGAGGGTCTTCTGGCATCTGTTGAGCTTCTGGACATCGTTGTCTTTCGGCTCTACTACGAAGTGTTTGGTAGAATTTGCAGGAAATACCAAGTATTACTTGACAGGGATCGCGACGTGAACGCTTCTACCTCGTATCACACTGATAAAGGACTGCATCAACGTTTGTCTCAACACGATTAGCAACATTTCTGACATAATTAAGACTTGACGATTTAAATCAAAGTCTCCAGACACAGGATACAAGACTGCCGCGTGAAATTACGATAACTCGTTTCACAAGTGATGAGCATTTTGTGTTAACGTGCACACATTACCGAGGCAGTGCAGTGATTAGCATGCACGCTCCGTGAAACCAGGGCCACATGGGTTTGAGTATTGTCCACGACTAACCTAAGTGGAGGGTATGGTGCCACTTGTCTCGGTTTTCTCAGGATTGTCCCTATTTTGTTGATGTGGCTGTCTTGGGAAATCTACAAGTCTCCCTTGAACTATTTAAAAGTCCTGTTTTTTGTCGGTCACAACAAAACACACTCAACATAATGTCACTGTACTCAGTTTTCCCCTTCTGTGCCACCGTGAGTTATTCCCCTTCTCACGAACATGTCCCAGTATTCTGTACCTCGGAAGTGGCAACCTTAGCGAGGAGTGATATCTGAACTGGTCATCGCGAACCTGCCAAACGACTCTCACAAATGACACGGCGAGGCGAGGCCTTCATCCAGAATTGGATTGACCAGAGGGTTGTAAAACATGTAAATAGCCGCTCCACAAATATGGAGGCTTGCGGTCGTAAATATATGGGCAGAGCATAAGCATAATAACACGCGCACAATGTTTCCCAGCGTGCAGGCTCGAGGTGTCGGCATTTGGACAATGGCACCATAATTCCATCCCCCAACTCATTCTCCTGGAGCCAAAGCACCGGCTTCCGTGAAAAGGCGCGGTTATTTCAACAGCTCGGCTAACATAACAAAACCAGGAGAGATTTCAAGCTGCCAGCTCCGCTTCCCGTACACATTCTCCGTGCCAAGAGCAGCGTGGCGAGCACACCGCACGCTGCCCTGACACGGTCAGGATGCCGGCTCGCACCGGGGACTCGGATTGCGGGTCCACATGTATCCGCAGGGGCCGGCACATTGCGATATGTGCCGCGTCGGAAGGTCGTAAATCTTGACGGGGTCATAAAATCGGGCTCTTTTTGGGAGCGGTTTTGGTATCAAACAACATGTCGATTATGCAGTGTGTCCATGACACCTGGGTCTGTCCCGTGACCTCCTGTCGACGAGCCTTCGACACTTCACGTGGCCTCAAGGTGCATATGACCTGGCACAGGCGACGTAGGGACGTCACCGCCACTTAGTGGCGAAAGACGGTTGTTGTTGTTGTAAGCACGTGGCCTTACGTGTGAGCTGAGATCATGGGATCGCGTTGGCGGTGGTGCACAGGCACCCGTCGAAAATATAAACTCGTTGCCTTATGACGGAGTAGGCTTCCGCGTGGGGAGGCTGCGTGGGGAGCTCGGGTCACGGCGGTAAGCTGGCGCTGCTCACCTCCTACGTTGAAATCTGTGTTTTAGTCGCCCCATGACCAAATGAAATCTGTAGCGAATGATTAATGCCAGCAATTTGAGCAAGAACTGGCTAAAAACAATCTACATTAATACGTGTGGTTTCCACATCATTGAGCCTATGACCACTCTGAGCACTAAACATCTGGTTTGATTGACACGTGGAATTCTCTGCGCGCGCCCCACACCTGTAGCTCTGTCGCGGATGGCGTAGCAGAAGTAGGCTAGTTCTCTGACACTGGGTGGTGCACTGCTAGATTGCAAGAGTTTCGAGTGGAAATGTCTACGTGCCATGACATCAGTGACACAATAAGAATGTCGTCTGCGGATAAATAAACACCGAAGTCTAATGGTTCTTCTGCTCTCAAGAACAGCCACGTCAACAGTTAGGGTTGTGAATGTGTTTGGGTTTAAGATGTAAATTTACAAGGGACACTAAATGCTAACAACCGCGCACATGTTGTATTTGTACAACGAGTACAGCACTTTATTTGACGCGGATGGTGAGTGTTACTCATTTAATGAGTTTGACTTGTTTAACAAAATATAATTTTTGAAATATTTATTGCAACCGTTATTCGCAACAAAACAAAAAAATCCCCCCACCCCACAAAAAATCGTTTCCGTTTCAAACGTCTCCAATTCTGATCTATTTTTATTTTGTCGGACGCAACTCGGAAACGGCTAAAGGCCACAGTGGAAAAAAAAAACGTCGCGTAAAACACTAGCAGCAATCGGAAAGCATTACCAGCCAACCTGAAACGACTCGTGGCACGGAGCGGCGTGCTGGGGGAGGCTGCAATTCATTAGGCTGTTGTTTCAGCTGCTTTTTTAAATATCAACCGCTCTCCCCAAATTAGGAAACGCCACAGCCGCCCCAAACCAAACATCCTCGTGAGAATGCACAAGCCGCCGCCGCCGGCAACCGAGGTGCTTTAATTGTGCAATCTTGCAGCGCGGTGAAGGAAGGCAGAGCTGGAATGGAAAACTGGCAGAGACACCTTGTCCTTCACACACACAACATGCGTGTGCGCTTCCGTCCGCAGCGAAAGCAAATGCTTCGGCTGGAAATAGACTCGTTCGAGATGACAATCAGCATGATGCCGTTACTGTCCTGGCGAGCACTCGGCCCGCGCTCAACCCACGGGAGGCTTTGCTGCCGAACGCGAGCTCGGGGGCTCAACGCATCCCGGCGCCGCGCGCACCTCTCTCTCTCTGCACATCTCTCTCTGCACATCTCATCACGATGTAGGCCCACGGATATCGCTAGCTGGGAGCATTCGACAAGGCAGTCGATTTGTCAAGTAAACACTGCCATCGGCTCTCGTCGATTACTAGGCCACCCTGACATCCTGCCTCGCGAAGGCGGGAAACCCCCCTACAAGTTACGTCCAGCGTGAGGGGGTTAATAATGACGGTTGCTCTTCAGAGATGTTTTTTCGGGATAGCCGTGTCGAGCGCTCTCCCTCTTTCCCTCGCGACGTTTCGCCTCCCACGTTGGAAGCAAGGTGCCACAAAAGAGCCACGGCTCATGAATCGAGCCGTGAAAACCTACATCAGTACAGGAGACAACGTCACCAAGCCTTGCCCATCACCTCATGCCTGGCAACAGGTGGGAAGGCGAGTTGGGACTTTTCATGCAAACCGAAAACTGAACGAGCGAACGATTCTTTAAATCAGGGGTGGGGAATCTTTTTTCTGCCAAGGGCCATTAGTGTGGGGCCAAAGCGAGTGTTAAGCATTGGCCCCAAACATCGAGACATCAGACTGTCCGTGTTGCAAATGATTGCGACTAATGTCCACAAGCGATGTTTGTCTGCTCTGCGGATTTCCCTGCCTTGCCGGTGGCAGGCGCTCCACAAGCCGCATCGTTGCCCTGCGGCGTCTTCACGAGTGACATCGAATCCGCGTTCTTGTCGATAAGCTGTCACACGTCAGGGCTCTTGACAGAGCATGGTGGCCTTCTGAATCTGAAAATTTTACACCACCGATCGCTCTCGAATGGCCACAAGTCACAACTCAACATTAATCAGGCCACAAAGAGCCACAGACGTTGGGTAAATATGCATTCCCATGACGTATAAATTACTTATTCTGTACGGCACTATACGCTTTGTACTCTTCAGGCTATACCGATAATTACAGGATCCCGGGGTATGATGTTGAGAACACTGGAGGTGGCCAGGCCGACCCCCAGCAGCGGAGCAGTTGAGATTATGCCCAAGTTCCATAAATGCCCCCACCTCTGTACACCCCGCAGTATAAACGAATACAGCACGGTTAGGCAATCGACAGGCAGCATGCGGTGGGTATTGTGTGACCAGCGTGGAACAGAAGGCCAAATACCCTCTACAGCCGTTTTGACCCGGTGGGTCGCGACCCATCCGTGGGCCGCGAGCGCCACCTAGTAGTGCGTGGAGACCAGACCCGAGTGAGCCAAGTGGGCCTTGAGGTGCAAAAGGTTGAGAACCCCTGATGTAGGGGATCTCGCTAGAGCTCCCTCTAGTGGAGGCCCTCTCACCAAAGACATGCCGCGTCGGTTCATTGTCCTGACTATATTGCCCCCCCCCCCGGTGCCCTGAGATGTTGTAACTTGCTTACCCCTTCGCGCTGGACACCCGTTAAAACCAGCCGCATAGCTCAACGAATCGCTCCAGCTTAAATACAAACTGAGTGACCAGCAGCGGCGCGAGCAAGGCATTGCATAGCTGCACGTAAATTCTGCTCCTTTCCTATAGATACGAAGAGAACATGTGGTGAAGTCGCCGTGTATAATCTGTATAAAAACCAGTCTCTCCAATCCACCACGACACAATGCCGGAGCTATAAATCTCTCCGCGCGCTACGTCGAGAGGCCAATGAGAGCTGGGGAGGGAAGGGGAGGAACGTAGGGGAATCGCGTGGCCGCCCTGCAGAGGAGCTGGAAGGTCGCGGCAATGCGCGATGGCCGAAGCTCCTCCGACACTCACCACACAACGCTCACACGCGCACGTCAAGAGAGCACAACGTAGCCTTGCATACGCTTATAATTTGCGTCCATCAACATGGGTATTAGACGTCATGGAATCCTGCGTTATGTAATGCGCCGCATTCTCGTTTGGGGCAACGCACGCGGATTAAATGTAGATGCAGGGTAGCGATTTTCCACGAATTTTAATTACCGCATTATTAATACAGGTAATTTTCATAAAAGAACCGAGCAGCTGGACGGTTACCAAGTTGGCAGTCGCGAGGTCTTTTGAGGGCAGGGACGCGGAACTCGAGGAAGCCTGTGAGTAGACGGCGCCGTGTGGCACCTCCACGTGGCATTTGCGAGCCCGCACGGGGGGCAGAGGGCATGACTGCGGGCACAGCGCGCAGTCATGCCCTCAGCGGCCGCGGCGGATCATTCCGCCAACCTTAAACGGAGCCCAAGACTCTATTGTAATGGCATCTTCGTTGAATTTCATCGGCCGCGGCGAGCTCCCGATTCCGAGAAAAGTGCGCGGCAGGCCGCGTGCGGCTTAGGGCATTCCCGCACCGTGCCAACTGCCCTAGCTGGCAAGCCGCGACGCGGGGCCCTCTCCCCCGGGATAAATCGCAACCCGGGAGGCGTCGCGCAATCACTGGCGGTGATCAAATTCACTGGTCCAAAAATATAATTTAAATAAATGTGCGATGCGGCCACGACAAAAAAATTGCTATCTCATCGTAATTTGAACGGGCGGCACGGTGGCGCGGTGTGGAGCACTGCCGCCTCACAGCAAGAAGTCCCCGGGTTCGAATCTCGGCTCGGCTGCCTTTCCGTGTGGAGTTTGCATGTTCTCCCCGTGTCCGCGTAGGTTTTCGACGGGCACTCCGGTTTCCTCCCACAGTCCAAACACATGCTGCTGCATAGGTTAATTGGCCTGCGGACTAAATTGCCCCCGGTGCCCTGTGATGGACTAGCGTCTCATCCTGTCTATAGTCCTGCCTTGCGCCTCTGTCTGCCTGAATAGGCTCCGGCTCACCGCAACCCTTTACAGGATTAAACTGTTTCTGCCAAGGAACGAACGAAGGAATGTAATTTAAACAATAGGTCGAATGTAACGCGCCGTATGTTCAACGCGGTTGGACTAAAAAAACGTTGCAATGAACTGGTTTCATTGTTGCTGAGCCAAGGCGGGCCACGTGACAGCGCGCGCTAATATGCAACAGATCATTGCATCGCGTGTGCGCTGCTCTGCACAAGGGCGCAGATCACACGCGCAGGTACAGTAATAATAATAGCGTTTTATATAGCGCCTTTCACCCGAGGGTCACAAAGCGCTGCACAAGGGCCGCAAAGAGAACGGCATGTCAACAATGAAAAGTAAATAAATAAAACAAAGGAACAAAAAAATGATTAAGGCTGCTTCGAATATACTGAAAGGTCGTGAAACTGGCAATATTACGAGCGGCAAACATCTGCCAGCGTCCCCTGAGATGGCCGTCACTTCCTTAAAGACAAACACGGAGGGAGACAGGGAGGGAGGGGGAGACATAGGGATGTTTGATAGATGTGTATTATCACAGGAGAAAAATAACCCAGTGAGCTTGCAAGTTCTGGCAACGGGATTCCTGCGATACAACAAACGTACCAATTAACCAACATAAACAAGGCCTCGCTATAATATTTTGGTCCTGGCGCCGTTTTTACCACGCCTCGCCAGGCTGGTCAACTGCAGGTTAATGACAAGCTGGGGCGAGGCTTGGTTCAAAAATAACTTGCCACTGACGGTATCCGTGCTTGGGAATCGAGGTCAGACCGCCGAGTTCAACGCGTGTTCCGATATCCCCTGCACCGCCGCTCCAGCCAAACCGTGTGTAGGTGCGGAAACATTAATTGGCACATGCGAAAACGTGGGCACGTGATGTTGCATTTCACAGAATGCATCTTCTGCGCGCCCTGGCTGGGACATCGCATCCCGTTCGAGGGAGGCAGTCTGCCTGTTGCACACTCACTAGAAATGTTTGAGTGGCCTGGGAAAGACGACACATGAGACTTCCCATATGCAAACCTTGCAGTGTTTCTATCGGCAGAGGCTCTTCCGGCCGGGACAGATGCTGTGTTTTTTTCGGTTAATCAGCCGCTGAGTTTCCCGCTGCTCCACGCAGGCTGTGTGCGCTCGTGCGATACCGGAGCTCTGCAGCGCTGCTCTGGCAATTTCACCGCGCTCTCCAATTATCCAAATGTTCGGAATTAAAACTGCCCTTTTACTGGCGCGGTGGCGCCACACAAGGCACTCGGGGGTCACCATTTCACAAGTCGCGAAAAGCCTAGTCACATTCCCGGCCACGCAGCTCACCCACATTAGGCACACGCGCTCACACAATAGCGACAGCTTCAAGTGGGACGTTCTGTGCAGCTTGGCCCGAAACGTCAAACGTTTTTTCGTTTCAAGGCAACTGTTATTGACGAATGCGTCAGTGTATTGGTGTAGGTTTTCACGGCTCCTTCACGCGACGTTTCGCTTCCCACATTGGAGGGATCTTCAGGCTCCTGAGTTTCGAGTGTGGGTAAAGGCAGATGTGTTGTACTGTTTATCCTCTCCTCCTGTGATCAATGTCCCACCTCCATTTCGTCCAAGTACCCCTCCTCCAACGCTTCCTGTGCGCATTCTGCTCATGCCCCTGGGATCAACTGTCCTTACCGAAACGTCGCGAAGGAGTGAGCGCTCGACACAGCTATACCGAAAGAACAGCTTTGAAAGGCAATCATCGTGCATCGAGCCGTGAAAACCAACATGGCTACTGTATTTAGTCTTCAGAGCTGTTATTTCTGGACGGCCGTGTCGAGCGATCTCCCTCGCGGCGTTTCGCCTCCCACGTCGGAAGCGTCATCACGGAGAGAGCGAGATCGCTCGACACGGCTATCCCGAAATAACAGCTCTGCAGAGCAACCGTCATGAATCGCAACCGTGTAAACCTACATCGGTAGCGTTTAGTCAGTTAAACAAAAGAGCGTTTAAACATCGCCGGCTGGGTCTCCTCAGTCGTGCTTGTGCGCCGCTCGCGAGACAGCAGCAGCACGACCGGGTGACTTGTTGACTGTTGTGGTCGGGAGAGTGTCAGGGCCGGGAGCTGCCTGGCGCTCCGCGGGCCCCCGTGTCACGCGAGGAGCCGCGGGGTGCCGCACTCCACGCGAACTTTAGTGACCTTGCAAACAGCCTTTCTGCTACTTGTCACTCCGTAGCACATATTAATAACGCGACGTTTCACGATTACTTATTTATTTAGAACGCAAATGTTTGTTATTAACAAAGTGTTGGCATGTGGCGCTGCTCAATGCAGTGCAGTTGGTATGACAAAAGTGACATGTTTTGAACGCTTTCCCGTGCCGCACGCTCTCTATAGATTGCACTCAGAGAAGGCAGACGCCTGCGTCCATCCATCTATTGTCAGAACCCGCTTTAGCCTGTACAAGTTCGCGGTGAGCCGAAGCCTATTCCGGCATACACAGGGCACAAGGCAGGGCTATGCCCCGGCTAGGACGCCAGTCCATCACAGGGCACTAGAGGAGGGGTGGGGGCAATTTAGTCCGCAGCCCAATTAACCTAAGCAGCAGCATGTTTTTTTGGACTGTGGGAAGAAACCGGAGTGCCCGGCGAAAACCCACGCGGACACTCGCGCCGCAAGCAGCTACGTGTGCGCACGTGCTGCCTTATTGTGAGCAACAAGAAAACAACAACAACAGGGCAGCAACAAGCGCCTGACAAGAAGGGGCGATCCGTGCGCCAGTGTGCCTCACGTGGCCTAACAGCTGCAGAAAGTAATGCGGAGAGAGCGCGTCCCGCCTGGCGCGCTCGGCGAGCGCCGGGAGCACCACGTGCCGACACCCGCCGACACGCAACGGCAACTGAACCTTCAACCCGTTATAGCAGTCACGGGGCTAAAACAGAAACGGCGGCTATTTAATAGGACACGTTTAGGTTACTTCTTCGGAACACTGTCACCCCAAACACAACCTCCGCTGCCCTCCTCCCCAGCGGACACCCCACGGCCTCGTTCCCTCTTCTGCGCGTTCCCTCCTCGACCTCCTGGCCGCCCTCCCTCCGGGTGCACCCTCCTCTCTCCTTCCGCTGTCCCTGCTCTCTCCCTGCTCTCTCCCCGCACTCTCCCTCCTCCTGACCGCTCTCCCTCCTTTCTCTCGGCACTCTCCGGTAACATTTTTTCCACGCCGCTCTTGCCTAAGACGTGCAGATGGGACGCGGCCGCGGCACGCCGCACCGGGGTAACCTTCCGAGCGCATAGCTGCTCAGCGGCCAGCCATTGCTCACCGAGGGACCTTCAAGAGCCTATGTTTAGCTCTGTTTTGTTTCCTCTCATTTCTCAACACCGACTTGGGATTTGCTTCGAGAGAAACAATAACAGCTCTGGAAACTTATTTAAAAAAAAAACCTAAACAGATGCGATGAGGGAAAGCATTCGTGTTTTAAATGGTTGGTTTTGAGCCGATTTGCTTCAATGTTGCTTTTCGCTTCATCATTATTGTCGTGAACTTTTTCAATAAATATTATTATCGGTAAAGAATGTGTGTGTGTAAGATGCTTACAACTTCAGTTTTAATGTTTGGTCGTTTGTGGCAATCTTTTATAAGCATTTTATAACCAATAAACAAGTACAAATAAGCCGTTCGCATAAATGACCTCCAGGAGCAGAGCTCGCCATTGCTCAAACCCGCCGGCGTCCCCACGCAGCCGCCGGGCGCCAATGTTCTCTTTTTAAACACAGCATTAGGAAGGCTCAGCTGGCTGCGGAGGGGATTAGCGATGGGTCCGGTTATACGCGACGCATCACACTGGCGGCAGAGTTGACCCCGAGCACTGAGGTAGGAACTCCGGCGCGCCTGTAACCCAAGCACCGGGACCTCGGCTTGATCCGAAAAGTGAAACCACGGGCACGGGTCTCCCGGGCTGCAACCGACTGCACCCCCCCTCTCCCCAAAGATAGACAAAGATCCCCCGTATAGCCTAAACAGACTGTAGGGTCAAGTGTCGTTAGCGAGTAGCACCTATGAAGGTCGACACAGCACCACGCCCGGCCGCCTTTGTCTCCCCAGTGGCAATGTTTACGCAACGCACTAGGTACTAATTTGAGGCTGAGTCGACCCTAGGGGAGGCCCGGGAGCGGTTCAGAAATTCGTCACTGGTGTTGGCCGTGAGCGGGATTCGAACTCTGCGCACCAGGTTTGTAGCCCAGGGCGCTAACCACTGGGCCACCGCTCCCTCCAACCCCCTCTCCCCTCCCACTTACTTACCCACCCCTTGTAATCGCCGTATCCATTTTTAGAGTTTGAATTGACCAACTATTAACATTCTTGAAAGCATTTTGAAACAGAGTTCACACTTAACACTCCAGTACAGAGCGCACAAGCACGCGCTTTTCCCTGCGCCTCACTTGCCATGAAAGTTACCCGGTCCTCGGTACAAAATAAAGAAACATGATCACACATAGCTAATAAAAATATATATAAAGAGAAAAAAACCTTTGATGCCATCGTTGAACCATTAACTATTATCATTGCAAATGTCATCGAAACAGTTTTATCCCTGTTAATAAAAAGGTCGTAAAACAAACCTTGTGGAAAATTCCGACGTGCCCTTATTTCCATCTGCTTGTTATTTTTAACATTTTCAAACAACTGCGCGTCGAAGAGCCCCGTGGCTGCACGCCGTGTTCCAGTTTGATAGCTCGGCAGACGAGGCAGCGTGGTGTGGACACACGAACCAGCAGAGGCGCAAACCCATGAATCTCACAGAAACAATTTCTATTGGCACTTTAATGACCTGAACACAACATTCTGTAAATTCCTTTCGGGGTTTATTATAATGTCACGATGACAGCGTTATGTGAATACATTTGGTTTAGAAAAGCGACCACGAACGAAAAGGGCACCAACTTGTTTCCACGAATGATAACGTTTTTCCAGCCTTGAAATGCAATGCGTCTGATAGAACGTCCACCGAGGAGATGGAGTGCTTAAATCGATCGCGCACAGCAGATTATAGGTGAATAGTATTGTGAGAGGTGGTGGCAGCTTGGGGGGGGGGGGGGGCATATAGCAGCGGATCGACCCTGCTTTCTGGTGATGAAAATGTACATTTGCCAAAGTAATGGATAGATAGATGTTTATTATTACAGCAGAAGAAATACCCAGTGAGCATGCAAGCTCTTTACGAGATTCCTGCATTGGCACAACAAACCCGCTGTAGGTTTTGCGTGGAGACTTACTATTCCCAAGGGCTGATTTATCGCGCACACTGATACGGCGTGAACCTTGATGATTCTAAGGAGTAAACAAAGTATCTGTACAGTTGTTTTTTGTCTCCTTGCTGAAGGCTCCGTCTATCCCCATGGCACGTCACCAGCGCGGCCCGTGTTCACGGGAGAGGGCGACAAAAGAACGGCCGCGCCACGCGGAGCCACAGTGTTCTGTGCCTTTAGCAGGCCACGGGATTCCACTTAAAACGTCGAACACAAACGACAAACTATAGCGCAAGTAAATATAATGAATAGGATTAACATTTGACTTACATTAGAGAAAACAACAGCTGTGTTCTGCTTGGCACGGCTAAAAAACGAGTTTTATGTTAGTATTTCTGCTCTTAAAGGAGGCGGAGTGGCACGGCTCCAGTCGAGGAAAACGTTCCTGCCTGTTCCATAATTTTGTAATGACCTGGTAAAAGTCCCCGTTCCATGTTTGCCATTAAAGGGCGCGTGACCGCGTCACACCCCACGGAACGGGGGGGGGTAAGGTAATTGGTCCGCCGCCCCTTATTGTTTAAGGGGATTAAGGTTACTAAATATAGCCCAAAACCTATAATGAGTAACAAGGAGGTGGTGACGTCGACTGTCTGGATACACATGCTGGGCGCTTATAATGGGCAGCGACGAGCGTGTTTGAGAGAGATCTCTGTGTGGTGGCTGTAGAGGAGCGCTTCGCGTGCGCTGGGAACGGGGGGAGGTACCGCCTGTGTGAGCGAGGAGCCTCTGTTAAAATAGCAAGCTGAGTGTTCGGAGTGACGGACTGCTGTTCATGTGAGAAGTCTCGTGGATAAAATAAAGACAAGGTGCTTAGAAGCTCTACGCCTCGACCTGCTTCTGTGTAAGGATGATACGGAAGCGCTCCTGCCGATCCCAGCTCCCAAAGCCGGTAGAAGACGTCCCGGCACGAGACGGTCCCGAGACTACCGGCTGTGAGGGTGAATCGGCGGCCCCTGGCATGACGCCGGAGGTGTGGGCCCTCAACTTCATGATGACCAAATGGACGGACATGAACGTGCTACAGCACCCGACGGCTCATCCTGACACGATGCCGAGTAATAATAATAATAAT
>JAZEWU010000006.1:9515257-9546906 GCA_036362915.1 Geotria australis | reverse complement strand
CTTTCAGCGATCCGCACCACCGGCGTGGTGAAGTATGGTTAAAGAGCCGCCACGACCCACATGGTGTGGGGAGGCCCTCAGCCAGCAGTGGATTCACAAAAGAGCTGCACGTGTAATGAGCGTGGAGATGCTGGACTTCTGGCAGAGAGGAGCAGGTTAATAGCTGTGCAAGGCACCCACGGAACGCAAACAAGCGATCGGCACCAGCTGCAGGCACCGTCTGTATACGCTTCACTATCAGAGGTTTCGACCGAGACGTTATAATTGCTGCGTTAGTGCGTCATTAACCGATGGTGTTGTGGGTCAACAGTACACGACAGGTCACACGACAGGTCACCACCGGCCAGAGCCGACGTCTGTTTCTGGAAAGCGCAACCGTCTCTCTCTCTCTATCTTCTCGAGCTGAACTCTGGAAGACATTAAATGCCCACAAACACAAATAACCTTCCGCCCCACACGCAGCTGACATTCACACGCGGCACCAGAAAGGAGGCGGCACCGCTGAGCCGGACGTCTCACGATTAGGGCTCAGTAAACATCCTCTGCGCAATGTCACCCTGTCACGCTGGCCTCCAGACTACAAACACCCTCGTATCTTGCTGGGGAAAGCATTCCTCATCATCATCATCATCATTGTCAGAAACCGCTTAATCCTGTACAGGGTCGCGGTGAGCCGGAGCCTATCTCGGCAGACACAGGGCGCAAGGCAGGGCTATACCCAGGATGCGACGCCAGTGCATCACAGGGTACCGGGGGAAATTTAGTCCGTAGGCCAATTAACCTATGCAGCAGCATGCCTTTAGACTGTGGGAGGAAACCGGAGTGACCGGCGAAAACCCACGCGGACACGGGGAGAACATGCAAACTCCACACAGAAAGGCATCCGATCCGGGATTCGAACCCGCGACTTCTAAATGTAAATGCGTCTATTGGTTTTAATCGATGCGTGGTTGTTGGGCAAGCTTGAACCACCTTAGGGCACATTTACATCTGATCAATCTGTAATGCCAGCACGAAGCACCAGGAGCGTCTTCCATCGCGAGTCTCTCTCTTCCTGCACTTGACGTTGCCCGATTTCGCACGGATGTTCTTCTTGAGCGCAACGCCACACACCACACACCGAGCACAGCTCCAATCTCGACGCCAACAAAAGCTATTCCAGCGTAGCGGCGGCGCTCGGACGATTGACCTTAATCACCAGCCTGGCCACCGCCTGGACGTGGACAGCGAGCTCGGGACATGCAACACTGGGAGCAAATCACCCCGGACGATTTTTGCAACAATTGCACAATCCTGAGACATATGTCTAGCCCTCTGCGGCGAGCGAGCGTTCTGTTTACAAACCGGCAGGGTAGCTATGCAGTGGTAACATCTGCGCTTCGCAGAAAGAAGGTCCTGCCCGAGGCTGTTCGAAACCCGCCTCGGGCGTCTTTCTGCGTGGAGTTTGGGTGTTCTCCCCCTGTTCTGTGTGAGTGTACTCCGGGTTCTCCAGTTTCCTCCCACAGCTACAAATCTCATTGATGAATTGGTTGATACCATAATAATATATAGGGGTGCAGTGTCTGGCGGATTGGCAGCAGTTGTCAGCGTGGCTGCCTCCCCCCAACCTCTCTTTCCTGCCGCGTTTTGGTGCCTCTGGGTGAAAGGCCCTATATACACGTACGACACTATTATCAAATCACAAACAGCCAGGGAGTTAAACTAGATGCGATACGCTCCAGCGACGGCTGACGTGACCGCGACACGACACATTTCAGGCAGCGCGCCACCCGTGACCTTATTGTTTTTAAATTTGCTGCGGTGACCGCAGACGCCGACCCACTGCTCGGCTGCAGTAAATCGCCGGCGTTAAACCTGGCTCGACAAGTTCTGATTCAGTGCAGATGTCGTTCCCTTAATAGAGATCGCACACCGCCCGCCCTGTCGCGACAGGTTGAATTTATGGAGTCCCGCTGGGAATGGGGGAGAGTACGGAGCTCTTGGAAACCAGACCAAATGCAATGTGACCGGGATGAGTTGTGCGTGAAATCCCTCCAGTACAGCAACATGATGTTCCTCCCCGAGAAACAAACACGCCCTTACCGAATGCCTGCTGTCACCCGTCGGAGGCACGTGCACTGAGTGATGGCCTCGGTCTTGGAAGACGTCTCATCTGCTGCTGCTGCACGAAGCCAACACGCATCCGATAATCACGGCCAGAACGCGTGCTGATACCAAACAGAAATACTTTGATACGCGTGCAGCAGCCCCTTTGTGAATCTGCTGCTGGATGAGGGACAGACCCCCCCCCCATCCCCCCCACGCCGTGTGTATCACGTGGGTAGCCGTAGGTCACGTTTAAAATGGAGGGGAGACACGTCCCAATTAGAACTCCACTTGAGATATGAATAATCCTATTGCCAATCGAGCAGGACATTTCACAGTGTTGTTTGAGTCATTGTTTGGGTCATTGTTGGGTCAGCGTGCGGTCAGTGTGTCTACTAGAGGACAACCAAGCAAAGTGCGCCATTGAAGGGCAACCATAATATTTGGTTTAAAATAATATTTGCGCCCTTTTAATATTTAACTATCAATACACGATTGCAACATGCCGTTTCAGAGAAAAACGATATTTGCTGATGCAATCGCGTAGTTTTTTTTTGTAAAAATATTTGGCAAAATATTTACTCTTTAAGAGCTGGACTTCATGGTGTTCTCTGCACAGACACAGAGCTGGGGTCTAGGTGGTTCACGTCACCACATTCACGACCTCCAGGTGTTCCGTAAAAAGACCCACCTCGACCACTGGCATTAATGAGGGCCCTCCGCATTTCGTGAGATTGGAAAGCAGCGCGGAACGTTGCCGTGTCTATGACATTCGTCGCCTACAATTCGGCTTCGTTATGTCACTTAACAATCATAAATACAATGTATACCCTGTGATAGACTGGCGTCCCATCCTGGGTGTAGCCCTGCCTTGCGCCCTGTGTCTGCCGGGATAGGCTCCGGCTCACCGCAAACCTGTACAGGATAAAGCGGTTTCTAACAATGAATTAATGAACAATTTATACCGGGCCGCGCACATTTGGCCAGTGTCGACTGAATTCGAAGAGAGAACGATTTGGAGGCGCGAGGTGACCGCAGAGAGGCGGGGGGAAGGCGGCCACGCAGTTAGCTGGCGCCAACATTCGCCAGACACTGCGTCTTATATATTATGATGTTATCAGCCAATTAATCGATTAATTAGTGTTTTTTTATTTTTGTTGTGGGAGGACACCGGAGAACCCGGAGGAAACCCACGAAGAACACGGGGAGAACACACAAACTCCACACAGAAAGGCGCCAGAGGCGGGAATCGAACCGCTTCGGTCAGGACTTTCTGTCTGTGATGGGCGGATGTTACCTCTGCGCCACCCTGTCGCCCACTTCACCTCTGCCCTTTTGTTTCTGAGCGTTGGTTTAAAAATACCTTTTTATGACAATAACATCGCGTGCGTCACAAAAGGCCGAGCGCGATAAACAAAGCTCACTCATCAGATCGGATGTATCGAGTCTTTACATTTCACACGAGTTCAAAACAAATACCACATTTTAAAACAACAACGCCAGCTTCCAATGTTTGTATGTCTTGCACCTTGTATTGATGAATACTGCCAAAGGGAAATGGTTCACACACTGGACTTGCAAACCAGAGGTGTCCACTTCCTTCCTGCCACATGGCACTTGGAATAAAGGGCCGGTCCCTTAAATCTCACCGTCTCGTCCACGCAGCAGTGTCCATGGGTGATCCCGGCTCGACAATCGGCACGGCCCATGGCGCTCCTCCCATCGCTCCAGAGATGTCTGGACTCTCTAGAGCCGCCATTCTCAACTGGTGGGTCGCGACCCATCAGCGGGCTGCGAGCGCCACAAAGTGGTCCGTGGAGACGAGACCCAAATGTTATTTGAGGTGCAAAATGTTGAGAACCCCTGCTGGAGAGGGTCCTCTAGAATTCACTCTAGTGGAGCTGCTTCCCGATGGCGCGGTGAGTAGCGCTGCCGTCTCACAGCAAGAACGCCCCGGGTTCGATTCCCGACTCGGGTGCCTTTCCGTGTGGAGCTTGCATGTTCTCCCCATGTCTGCGTGGGTTGTCGCCGGGCACTCCGGTTTGCTCCCACAGTACAAAGACATGCTGTGGCATAGCTTAACTGGCCTGCGGGCTAAATTGCCCCCGGTGCCCTGTGATGGACTGGTGTCCCATCCTGGGTATAACCTTGCCTTGCGCCCTGTATCTGTCGGGATAGGCTCCAGCTCACCGCGACCCTGTACAGGATTAAGCGCTTTCTGACAATGGATGGATGGAGGTGCTTCCACCAACAGTGGCGTTAGCAGTAACCACAGGGCTCCAGCGTCCACTTCTACTGCTCTTGTCCAGATAAGCGTTACGGCAGTGAAGGCCATGGGAGATGTGAGCCGGACACCAGTGCGTGACCGCCCACGTGCAGCCGGCATGTCATACCCACCACCGCCAGGGCTCACGTGTGGTTTGTATTCGTGTCCGTGATGACATTGCTGACATTGGCGGTATCACAAGGTCAAACTCCAACGCCTTCGAAGTTAACTGGCATTTACGGGCTCGTTTGTTGCCAAAGATATACAGATATATTTTCATTGTAATCTAACAGACTAAAAGAAAACAAATCACCATAGACGTGGATACATATGGGTTTCCTTCCTGGAATATCAAACACGAGGACCAGAAATCCATCCTGTGCGTGCTTGCGCGGTCACGTTGCTAATGTCTCCAATGTTACGTCGTGTTGAGCCGCGTGCTGTTTGCGGTACGTCACACATCAAGAAGGCAAGCTCAACAATCCTCTGGTTAGTCTGATTCAATCACCTTACTGTACGTGTTGTATAGCTGCCAATACAACTTGCAGTTTCATTGGAAGCATATCATCTGACTGGGACATTGACAAATAAATCAATCAAATAATTGCTCTCCGTGGCTGTTGTTTCGGGATAGCCGTGTCGAGTGCTCCCTCTCTCTCCTTCGCGACGTTTGGCCTCCCTGGTTGGAGGCATTATCAGGCGTTACTGGTGCCTCAAACGTCTAATGATGCCTCCAACGTGGGAGGCGAAACGTTGCAAAGGAGTGAGGGGCAGCGCTCGACACGGCTATCTCGAAACAACAGCTTTGGATCGCAATCATAACGATTTATAATTTTACATTTATAACGCGCACATATTCATTCAATGTCGAAGGTATTAATTCGACGAGCGAACGACTCAGAGGCGCGAGGAAAGCGCAGAGGCGGAGGAGGCAGTCAGAAACAGCTTAATTCAGTACAGGGTTGCGGTGAGCCGGAGCCTATCCCGGCAGACACAGGGCGCAAGGCAGGGCTATACCCAGGATGGGACACCAGTCCACCAGAGAGAAAGCAATAATCAAAGAAGTAAATCATCCTTGTTCCACAACAGTGGGGGGGGGACCTTCAGTGCAATATTTAGGGGAAAAGTCACCGCTGGCTGGATAGGATAGGCACACGTATGGCGTGTGCGAAATCTCAGGCGCGTGTGACTATGTGCACGCTGGACAGGCATTCTTTGACAGAGCATATAGAATTCTAGGCACTCGTCCATAACAGCTCGCAAGCTTCAGCATCAGCCTCCTTGTGGCACAATCAGTGATGTATGTCAGGAATTATCGACGGATGAGTGAAAACTACTTTGCACTCACGCTGAGCAGCGGTGGCACGGAATGGCTGTAATTGACCCGCGCGTGTATTTCGGGCAACTGTGCAGTGATATTGGTATCGTTATGACATAGTATTACACTTGTTTACTCAGAATAACCTCGATGAGTCTCAAGACACATTTTTAAGAGGGCCCTGCCACGGTTTAGCAAGTGGGGGTGACGACAGCTATGTGTCCTACGCTCAAGGTCTCTGGAGCGAAACGCGTCAAACGTGTCAACTGCTCGAGATGTGGGGCCGTGATGCTCGCGCCCGATGGCCGACACTTCTTCGAATGTCTCTTTTATCGAGCAACGTCGCGGGATCCGTAACATCCACTGTATTTTTGATACATTTCGCCGCCAGAGAGCGACGCACATATGACAGGTTCTTTGCTAAAGGGTGTCCTGTGCGTGACCTGTGTCCTGTGCGTGTCCTCTGCGTGTCCTGTATGTGTCCTGCACGTGTCCTGCAGTCGGCTGGGTCGCACCTACGTGTTTGGCCGATGTGACCTCCTACCTTTCCCTTTCCAGAGATCCCATGATGTAATCACATTTGGCCATTCCCCTACGTGCTTTTCAGTGTCAACAAGACCGCAGCAGGCAGTGACACGCGGTAACTTGCCTTCAGATCCAACAGACATTCTATGATGTTGATCACTACTGTAATTTATAATCGAGCTGAGAATTCCAACTCTTCACACGTCACCTCTTTTGAGTTCAACTGCCCGACTGGTTTGTGTTGTTTGTCATAATTTGGCCGCGAGCATTTAAGCCTTGAGACACGCACAAAAATAGGTGTGACAGCGTATGTTTATGAGGCTTCACAACACCGGTTTTCGGAATTGAAAAACATCGTCATGTAAATAAGTCCGAACGCGGAGGTGCGCATCCCGTCATGCGTGTTGTAACCGAACGCACGAGCATCAGAAAGGATGCACGTGCACAGACCACGTGCGAGGCCTCGGACACTCTGACCCCGACGCCTGTTTGGAATCATCCCTCGCAGCTACTCTTTCCACAAACAAATGCGGTGTGTCGTGACTCGGAACGCAATGAAATATATATGACCTGTCATTCATGAATCACCGTCAGATCCCGACACTTTGCGGACACGTCAAACCACTTTGTGATCGTACAGTGCTCTCCTGTTTTAAAGATGATGACAATAACCAAACACTTTTGGGCGACGCTCAGCTACAGTTACCAAACTAGTCGTAAATAACATTAACTTTCTCACATTTGCATGGTCTGTAAGATCTCCACATCTAATCAGAAGGCATTCACAGTACAAGGGAATGCGTATTGTGTGGTTTATTGGGGAATTACGGATGGGTGCATGGTTATATTACCCCGGTGCCCTGTGATGGACTGTCGTCCCATCAGGGTATAGCCCTGCCTTACGCACTGTGTCTGCCGGGATAGGCTCCGGCTCACTGTAACCCTGTACAGGATTAAATGGTTTCTGACAGTGAATGACTGAATGCACGGCATCCAGTTTTGTTAAGCCACATAGCTCAAATTCCACTCAATCTTTCCCCAGTTTTTTTCCAACCATATGATATTTTTCAGAGATAGAATAACGTGCCCCAGTTAGCAGTTCCCAGGACATAATGTATCAAACACTTACCCGAAGGGTCACTCTGACAGCCAGCAAGCAAGGTCACGAGACGATGGTCTGCATAGCCACTGCGAGGCCGGGAGTCAGTTCCTTTGTGAATTGTTGGTTTCCAAGTATGGCTGAGAATGACGCTCCCTGCCAGAAAATGTGACAAGCACCTCATCAAAAGCAGAGAATTGCATGACAGGGCCTTAACCTCACTCCAAACGCCAGGCCCTAAAATTAAATGTTTCAGCAGGACTTGAAAATGAACATGCTTGACAAATCCATTAATGTAGAAAATAAAACACATTTGTGAAATGAACCCTTTTCAGCTTCCCATTGGTTTCATAACCGATTGCAGTCTTGGATTGCATTCAGACAATATATTGCAAAAATGTTATTCTGAGACTGTTTATAAGCAACCCTATGCTAGCAAGAAGGCATTACAACCCGTACGTAGATCAAAATACTGATTTGTTCAAATACTGTACGCTAATGTACAAAATATTACAACAGTAAAACTTCTTGTGTTTGCATTGAGAAGAGAGCAGCAGTTGGTTTAATAGCAAACGGACAAACTACAATCTAAATAATGTTCAGCCCACACCGCATTGATAATGGGGGTCGCTTGACCACACTTCTACACTTCGAGGCCGAGCTGAAAGACAACGATGTCCAGAGGCTGACCATCGTGCTTCGAAGAATCGCAAAGAAGAAGAAGACCACACTTCACCACGCTGGTGAGTGCAGACTAATCTAAAGGGCAAGGCCAGGTCACCAGGACCGGTTTAGATATGATTCACCGCTGACATTAACCATAGCCAGAAATCAAACTCGGGTTGTTGGGTTCGTGGCGCGGTGCGCTACACATAGCGCTACTCTGCGCCGAGAGCAAAACGACCAAGACGCACGGTTGCAATGAGACCAAATAACTACAACCCATGCGTGACACTAACCTCCCGGGCCAACTGGCCAGTGTTGACCAACTTCAGTCGGTACGTTATTACTTAAGCTGGAAGGAACAGGGGCGGAACGGTGGCGCGGTGAGTAGCGCTGCCGCCTCACAGCAACAAGGACCCGGGTTCGAATCCCGGCTCGGATGCCTTTCTGTGTGGAGTTTGCATGTTCTCCCCGTGTCAGCGTGGGTTTTCGCCGGACACTCCGGTTTTCTCCCGCAGTCCAAAGACATGCTGTTACATAAGTTAATTGGCCTGCTGTGACGGACTGGCGTCTTATCCTGGAAAAATCTGAGGGCACCGGAAGGGGGTGGGGGCAGCAATTTAGTCGGGACAATTAACCTAGGCAGCACGCCTTTGGACTGTGGCGAGGAAATCAGAGGACCCGGCGAAAACCCACGCGGACCGGGGAGAACACGCAAAGCTTACCGCTTGTTTCCAGCAGCCGGGTCATTTAAAACGAGCAGCTCTCGTGCAGCAGAGGGGAAGAGGCTGCAGAGTTCGAGCGAGGCGATGGCAGCACGGCGCTGGTGGAAGACAGTATCAAACTGGGAGATCAGAGGCTCTGCTCAGGATTCCTGGATTACCACTGCAGGGTATATATACAGGCCAGGCCAGAAATAACTGACACGTTTCAAACGTCAGTTATTTACGGCCATCCTGCACAATCGTACTGTGTAAGCTAAGGGGTGTCGCAGGGTATGCTCAAATAACCCCCACAACCCACGTGGCGTGAGGAGGCCCTCATCCAGCAGTGGATTAGCAAAATGCCTGGACATCTACGTACTAATGGGAGATGCGATGTTGCACTGGTTTGCACACTCAAGTACGAGTCTGACCACCTGAGTTTGATTCCTGTAACAGCTGTGAGTGATATTCGAGGCGGTTCTGCTAGGCCTCCCCGTCGTCATCTCACACGGATCAGCTTGGTGAAGTATGGTCAAACAAGCCCCATGACTGACAAGGTGTGGAAAGGCCATCAAACAACAGTGGACTGACCAAGGGCTGTATAAAGTATATTGATTATTCCATCCATCCATTGTCAGAAACCGCTTAATCCTGGACAGAGTTGCGGTGAGCCAGAGCCTATCCCGGCAGACACAGGGGGCGAGGCAGGGTTATACCCAGGATCGGACGCCAGTCCATTACAGGGCATCGGGGGAAATTTATTCAGCAGGCCAATTCACCTATGCAGCATGTATTTGGACTGTGGGAGGAAAACGGAGTGCCCGGCAAAAACCCACATGGACACGGGGAGAACATGCAAACTCCACACAGAAAAGCACACGATCCGGAATACGAACCCGGGAGCTTCTTGCTGTGAGGCGGCAGCGCTGCTCACCGCTACGCCACCGTGCCGCCCTATTATTAGTGTTACTACTATAAAGTACAAGTGAAAAACAGAAATACATGTTTAAAATTCCATGATAAAATATAATGATTCGCACGTGTAACTGACAAGTGAACCCAACACAACAGAAACATTAGTGCAGGCCAGAACACACATCGAGGTAAGAACACAGATGTGCAATCCACACGTGTCCCCGCGGCGCAGAGACACTGTAGTTGAGGCGCCCAGAGGCATACGGTAGCGATCCAGCCCTCTCCCTCGCGACGTTTCGATGAGGCTTCTAACGTGGGAGGCGAAACGTCGCGAGCGAGAGGGGTGGATCGCTCGACACGGTTATCCCGAAAGAACCAGCTCTGAAGAGCAGCCATCATCCCAACATCACCGCTGCCCACCCGGTTTAAATACAGCACAGCAATTGCACCGTCCATGTGTTTCTCATACTATTTGTAGCTTAGGTTTGGCGGCCAACTCCATCACTCAGACAAAATCACATCTCACGCATAAATGACCGTACGAGGACTGCCGCCACAACTTACATATGGAGAGTTACACGTGCGGCTGGATGCGCGCTGTCACGGCCAGCAGTGGTTTATAGCACGAGGCGCTGGTCGCAGTCAGCGTTTGCTCACAACATCTTGAACTTGGAGAATTTGGCAGAGCACGCTCTTTGTGGTGCCAAAGCGCACACACTGAGATACCAACCAAAACATAATTGTCATTTAATATACATTGCAGTGTCTTGTAACTAGAATAACGTAATGAAATCAAACCCAATTATTAGTGTTTTAATTAGTAAGGCACCAAATTAGTTAGCCAAAAACCTGACAGAAAATTACAAATTAAGCACTAGGTGGTGGTTTTATTCTCGGTAACCCATAACTTGAACTGACGGGCTATTGGATCAACGTAAACCGCAGTTATGATTAAAACTATTCCATGAACGTTAACTGAATAATCAAACTATCGGTAAAACCTTGTATATTATACAATATTTGGAAAATCAAAGTTTGCAAGTGAAATACATCTGTGCTAAATTTCCAAACGCATGTGTTGTGAATGTATGTGCTTTGAGAGCTCAAGCAATACAGGCAGTCAGTAACCGAGCAGTCAGGTGTCTCGACAGTGAAGAACCCTGTTGTCAATAATCGAGCTGAGTGATGAGTGGAGATATGCGGTTGCACAAGTTGTGACATGTCTGTTGTTGACTCATGCAAATGTTGAGTTGAGTACGATTCCAGCTACCGCCTCAGCAGCAGTTTAAGAGTGTGTTAGATTGAACCAAGACATCGGAGCACGGAGCAGTGATTCATCACTAACAGTGTGTTATAAGGAATAAATATATGGGAGCATCCATTGTCAGAAACCGCTTAATCCTGTACAGGGACGCGGTGAGCCGGAGCCTATGCAGGGCTATACCTGGGATGGGACGCCAGTCCATCACAGGGCACCGGGGGCAATTTAGTCCGCAGGCCAATTAACCTATGCAGCAGCATGTCTTTGGACTGTGAGAGGAAACCGGAGTGCCCGGCGAAAACCTACGCGTGCTCGGGGAGAAATATGCAAACTCCACACGGAAAGGCTCCCGAGCCGGGATTCGAACCAGGGACATTTCTGGCTGTGAGGCGGCAGCGCTACTCACCGCTACGCAGACACCGTGCCGCCCAGATTCTGCTCCCGATGTCGGAGATTATCTTCCTCTTGAGCTCGTGGGGCTGAGACTGCCATTCTTACAGTCAAGACTCAAGGCTCCACGTAGCGGTTAGTGTGCTGCGCGACAAACCCGGCCACCAAAGTTCGATTACCACTCATTGCCAACACTAGTGAGGATGTTCTGAACCGGTTCTGGGCCTTCCCTGAATCGACTGGTGTGGTATGTACACAGCGCCACTAGGAAGACAAATACAGCTGGGCGTGGTGCTGGCCACCCATGTCGTCCTTTATCGGTGCTATTCCCTAAGCACTCGACCCCCGTTGACGCTGTATGGGGGATATTTGTCTTCATCCCCTGTGAAGCATCTAGATATGTGGTGACATTTAGACGCCACTATATAAATGCAGACTGTGCTGTCGAAGTGCACCTCGTGCGGTCCACGGTGCGGTGAGGAGGAGACACAGGTGGAGGCGAGTTGAGCGGAAGGTGGAGGACGATCGTGTGAAGAGATCTGCTCTGTGATGGAGGAGGTGGGAGACGGGGCCCAGAGAGAGACCCAACAAGACGTGGATGAAGGTGGTGACGGACTATATGATACGAATGTGTCTCACACCGCCGACGATGCATAACGGCCGTCAAACCGGTTTTGTGCGCCTGTGATGATGCCTATTTTTGGAAATGAGGTATCTTTAGTATACCGAGTAAAGTCCTGGTCACACTGCCAATCACGCGAGCGCTTGAGTGCCAATGTTCAAACGACGAAGACGTCTCAGGAGCAGCGTCAGGCTGGATCGAGGACACGGGGAGGTGGACGTCTGCTGGAACGTTCTTGTTCAACTCAAAGAGCGAATGTGTAGAGGTGGGGGGTGGATGGGTGGCTGGCTAGGTGGGTGGCTGGCGGGGTGGCTCGGAGGCGAACACCGATGAGCCGCCTGCAGATAATCTCTCTTACTCGGGAAGGCGACTTGTCTCGTGGCTGGTTGATGCCATGCAGGTTTACAACAATTGAGGATTAAGATGCGTAACTAGGATTATTGCATTGTAACTTGGGAATTGTGTTGCAATTGTATTGTGCCTGCCGTGATAGGCTCCGGCTCACCGCAACCCTGTACAGGGTTAAGCGGTTTCTGACAATGAGATGAGATGAGAATAAGAACTCATCTTGGGAATAAAACAAAAAACAATGTTTTTAGTTACACTTTCAAAAATATATATTCCTGATTGTTGCACTGAGCCCCAATGCTTATCTGCTGGAGGGGACATCTGGCCAATTCAATGTAAATCACATGCCCAAACTCAGCATGTTTCAATACCTACTTTCTGTACTGCCTCCTGCAGGTACCTCGCCGCACTGCGAGTTGGGTGTCTCGCACAAGTTCGGTGGCAGCACGATCCACAACCACAGGGTCACTGGACTACGAGGCATCGAGCAGCCTCCAAGATTACCTTATACGAGACACATTAGGAAAGCCACATGAATCGCATTTGCGGTGTTATATCAATTTACGCTGTAGTCCGCTGGAATGCCAGTTTCAGCTCCCCCTAATAGCATTCGCGTGAATATGGAACACTATAGCCCACGATCATATATAAACGCCGCAAAACTGCCATCGGCACGCACACGCCTGCTCAGCGGTTCTCTCGTGTTTATTCCAACGAATAATAATTCATTGACACCGAGCATTTCTTTTGAACGAGGAGAGCGAGGAGCAAGGAGCTGGCCATCTGCGCCGGGCGTATCTGTGGCACATCGAGCGAATTAAAGACAACAACGTTTGCGGACATGGATGGAAAGTCACATGCGCCCCGGTGGCCAGGCCAACAACAGTGGCCCTAATTAGATTGCGTTGCGCATTGTGCACTGCCCACGGAGTGCTTCGAGAAGAGAATTGTTATTTTAATGCATATATTTATTTAATACTCTCTCTCTCTATATATATACAGCCAATTATGTTTTATTTCAATTTCCAGCGCGCATCATGCTGAGCAGCAATGAAAGTGGCTTTTGGATTTTTTTTCTTCTGAAAACATCTCTTAAACTCCGAGTTTATTGCCCCTATCTCAGCCAGAGCACAAAGCTGAAACTCGCAAGCAAAGCCAGCGTAATGAAAGCAGGCTTTCCAAAGGGCACAGACCTGTTGCAATGACATCTGGCTATATTAAAGGGTGTTGAGCTGCGATACTGGTTATTAATGAATAGACAACATCACGTGATCGTGGGAATGTTGTGGACAGCAGAGGGAAGCGCTGAAGAATCCCAAGTGTGCACTGTACTGTGCTGTAAGATCTGTCACCAACCCGCAATGACGAGGCCGGTGAAGTATGGACAAATAGCACCCACAACCCGTACGGAGTGCGGAGTCCCACATCCAGCAGTGACTAGACAACATGCCCTGAACGTGCACTTGAAGTGTCTTATTTCCATTGTCCCTGGGTTCACTCATGTTGCACAAGCCGCGTAGGTTTCGCGGGAGCTATAGGGTCTCCTGCACGCCACGCCGCACATCTCACACATGCAGCCGTTAAACATGTTTGCCGATGTCGGGACAGGCGTCCGAGTGACTGTAGTATGCGCGTGTGTGTGTGTGTGCGCGCCGCGCAGCTTGTGCGACTCTGACATGTGTATGGTTTGCATTATTCTGGCTCAAAGTGCCCCGAGCCACAGCTGATTTAAATTATATTTTGGACAAAGTGGCAGAGAGGCAGAAAATATTCCAAACTGGCCGAAAAAAATGTGCGCAATCTCAATTTGTGTGCACTTAGTTATAGAACTTTCCATCGCCATTTCCAAACGGCAAAATATTTTACATTTTTCGAAAAAAACTGTCCATAACCCCCCCCCTCCCGCCTTTGTAATTAGTATTCGCATCTTGAAGAAGTGCTATGCACCTATAATAATATTGTATAACATTGTCACTGCAATGATGACCCATATTGGAAAATGGATCATTTTAATACTGTTAACAAAATGCTACCACTTCGCAACAATGTGGTTGCCACATTACTAGAGAAAACCTAAACGACTGAATATTGGCAGTTGTGAATTTAGAGTTTCCCTTATGGCGCGACTGTGTTATTCCGAGTCATTTTGGATCATTCATTATTTCATTTTCCTCGCTCATGGTGGCCTCAAAAACCCATAGGCCCCAATCTGCCAGCAGACAGCTGCTCTGTTGTGATGATGATGTACAATGGTTTCTTTGGCGTCTTAGGATTTGGACCAGACGCCACTGGCCGACAGCCAAGCTAAACTATCTTAAGATGACGGAGGACGACGGCACTGATTTTGGAACGCACGTGCCCCAGTAATGTTCTACGAACCGCCTTCTTCGATCATCCCCGGGTGACCAATGCGGCTCAGGGATGGCGGGGTCATCTGTCCCAAGTCGCTAGTGTCACGGTCAGTCCCACGCACGGTCAATGATTTACATGTGATTCATTTACATGTTAGAGCAGTGGTTCTTAACCTTATTGGAGGTACTCAACCCTGCAAGCTTCATCAGTGCATTCACCGAACCCTTCGTAATTGGAAAAAATAAAATATGATTAGTGCACAAAATGAACCATGCATCAGTTGCACACAAAATCACTGTGTTCAAAGAACAAAACCAACAAAAACGGCCCGACATTGCTAGTGTGAACCTGGCTATACTGTGTGTGTGTTGACCCCTGCCGAACCCCTGAGACTGACTCAACGAACCCCTGGGGTTCGATCGAACCCAGGTTAAGAACCACTGAGTTAGAGTGAATAATTCTTGAAGGAATTGGCTGTGACCTCTAAATAGAGGTCACTTTTACCTGACTCCTGGCTTTCATATCTAAACGTTTGCTTTCATGACTCCACACAATTGCAAGTTAGGTGTTGTGAACACCCAACTATGAGCAATAACAAATCGTATTATGATTTGCAGCTTTAAATAATGAATGTATCCATGTATAATAAACCTGACTCTTGAAAGTCCTTCAGGAGGATCTGCATCGACAACTTTGGACAAATCCGTTCAAGCTGTGATTGGCGTGTGCTGAGAAAACCAACGACATCATCCCTACGTGACCCACCAACCCCTGCCTCCAAACAGCTGGATCAAACGCATGCACCACCCAGCCACGAGCTCGGGCTCGTGCACGTGACAGCCCAGGGCGGACCTCCGGGATCTCCATCCGTCCACGCACCCGGCCCACCACCGTGGGCCACCACCGTGGGCCACCACCGCGCACCACCACGCACCACGCTCCACAAACACCACCGATATAATTGCTCCCGATGCCGGGCTCGGGGCCGCGCAAGCCGGCTGGGCGATGCGCGGTTCGGGGCGCCATCCCGCCCTATATAAGCGCGCGCACGGCGCTCCACGTGCGAGGGGTGAGCGCAGCCGCCCGCGGTCACAGCAGAATCAGCGGCAGCAACAGCAGCAGCAGCTCTAGACTGTCGCTTCTGTTCTAGACTGTCTTCCTCTGCTGCAAGGCTACGGCCGCGTAGTCTCGCGTCCACTCGCAGCCGAGCTTAAAGTTCGCGCCGCGGACTGCCGCAGAATAACCTTACGGCCACATTGCGCAATTTGCTCCCGCGAGGCGCCCCGCGCGTCCCCACCGTGCGCGGCCCCGCGGCGTCCCAGCCCTCGTCCCCGTCGAGCCCGCGGGGCCGATGGCCAAGCGCGTGCGCGGCGGCGCGGCGCCCTCGTCCCCGCTGCTGCTCTCCGTGCTGCTGTTGTGCGCCCGGGCCGCGCGGGACGGCCGCGCCGCGGAGCTGCCGCCGCCGCCGCCGCCTCCGCCCGTGCACTGCGAGGAATGCGACGCCCGCGCCCTGTCCTTCTGCGTCACGCCGATGGGCTGCGAGACCGTCAAGGAGCCCGGCTGCGGCTGCTGCTTCACGTGCGCCCGCCTGGCCGGGCAGCCGTGCGGCGTGTACACGGAGCGCTGCGGCACCGGGCAGCTGTGCAGCCCGCTCCCCGGGGAGCTGCGGCCGCTCCAGGCGCTGCTCGAGGGACGCGGCGTGTGCAGGAACGCGAGCGCCGACCCGCAGCAGCAGCAGCCGGCCTCGGCCACCGAGTCCACGCAGGGTGAGTGACCCGCGCGGCGCCGCATGCGACGCGGATATCGGCGAAGCGGGTGACGACGTGCGGACCGTGGAGCGTGGCGGAGCGACATCGGGGAGCACTGGAGCTGGTGACGGCGCGACACTAGGCACGATGAGCGCATGAAAGGGTCAGGCGAGGGAGTTCACATCTGGCGCTCTCAGACCTGACGGAAGGTCAGCAATAGCGGCGGAGGGGGGGGTCATACGGACACCATCGCCGATGTTTACAATCAGGCAGAGCTCATGTGAGGTCAGCACGGGCGGGTGGCGCGCATCGCGCTGCCCCAGCTGGTGCCAGACGCAGGTTTGAAGAGGAGGAGGCCGAGCGGCGAGCTCCGGCTCTAACCGTGCTGGGCGGGGGGGGGGGTCTGTGCCCGGCGCTCATTGCAGCTCATTGCCAGAGGCGGCGTGCCGTCACCGGCGTGCCGTCACCGCCAATTCTAAACTGTCCCACGGCTCCACGGCCGCGTGTCACTCAAATCAAGGTCACGGCTGCGGGAGGCGTTGGCGCTCATTACATTTGGCTCTGACGGAGCCGCGGGGAGCTCGCTGTCTGAGGGCCTGGCGGGAGAGGGGCCACACCTAGGCTCACCTGGGTGAGACACACCCCGGGGCTGGGGAGTTCGGTTTCGTTCGGATTTACGCCCGGCTTGGCCAGGCTGTGAGCAGCACGGTGAGAAACACTGCCGCGTCGCAGCAAGAAGGGTTCGGGTTCGACTCCTGACTCGGATGCTTTTTTGTGTAGAGTTTGCATGTTTCCCGCGTTTTCGCGTGGGTTTTCGCCTGGCACTCCGGTCGCCTCCCACAGTCCAAAAACACGCTGCCGAGGTTAATCGTTCTGGCCAAATTGCCCCCGGTGCCCTGATATGTTCTAAGTCACTTTCCCCCTCCCCGCTGGACAACTCTCAACGGTTCCTTCCAGCCTAAATTCAAACCGACTGACAAATGATTGATGGTAGCTCTTCAGAGCCGTTCTTTTGGGAATAGCCGTGTCCACTGAGCGATCTCCCTCTCTCGAGCGCGACGTTTCGCCTGCCACGTCGGGATGGCCAAAGCCGCGGTGAATCGAGCCGTGAAAACGTGACGGCCGATTGACAACCGCCGTGCGCTGCCCGCGACACAGACCCCGAGGGCCCGTGGAGCGCCGAGGCGGAGCCCACGAGCCCCGAGCCGCCCGAGCCGCCGCCGGACGACGCGCTGAGCCGCAGCCGCATCAACGAGCGGGAGCGGCAGAAGCTGCTGTTGGGCGCCGCTGTGCGCCAGAGGGAGCGCACGCTGCTGATCTCCCCCGACAGGGACGCCCGGGGCTCCGCGGGCATCGCCGCCGCCGCAGCCGCCGCAGGGTCCCGACTCCTGCAACAAGTGAGTGGCGACCGCGTTCTCCCTTCCCCCCCTTCCCGCTCCTGTTGCCCGGGTTAGGGTTGGGGTCACACGCACAGCCGGCCACCTATTGGCTGCTGCTGTGGATCGCGAGGCCTCCTCCTCCAGACGGATAATCGATGCCGCAAATAGGGCGGCGGGGGTAGGGGGTGTCTGGTGGATGCCGGGGTCCAGACTGGGTGCGGTGGCCCAGTGGTTAGCGCTATTGCTGGGCTACAAACCTGGCGACCCCAACTTCGAATCCCGCTCACGGCCAACACCAGTGAGGATTTTCTGAACCAGTCCTGGGCCTCCCCTAGGTCGACTCGGCCTCAAATGAGTACCGAGTGCGTTGTGTAAATATTGCCAATAGGGAGACAAAGGCGGCCGGGCGTGGTGCTGCTCACCCACCTCCTCGCGTGCCGTGTCGACCTTCATAGGTGCTCGCTAACGGCACTTGACCCTACAGTCTGTTAAGGCTATATGGGGGATCTTTGTCTTTGGTGGGTGTCTTGGCGAGCGGCTATAGCGCCGCCCCGCGGCTACAGCGCGGGATTTTGGGGGGGGGCCGCATGCATTGTGAGTAATCAGTCCACGTCACCCTGGAGCCACTAGGAGCCGCCGCCGCTTACGCTGCAGTGTAAGTCGAAAGCATGCACACGATCGAGCTGAATAGCGATCATTAAGTGAGACGACCGTGCAGGGGGCGAGCGGGTGAGTGGCCGCGAGGCGTAGCGGCATGGCCGTGTCGAGCACTGCCGCCCCCGCGTGGCGCCCGGCTCGCTCACGCGTGCCGCATTGTGGAGATGGCGTAGAGACATCGCCTCGACCGTGGTGGCCCTTAAAATGCCGCGAACGTAGTAAA
Source organism: Geotria australis (assembly GCA_036362915.1). Taxonomy (NCBI): domain Eukaryota; kingdom Metazoa; phylum Chordata; class Hyperoartia; order Petromyzontiformes; family Geotriidae; genus Geotria; species Geotria australis. The sequence goes on along the minus strand of JAZEWU010000006.1, from coordinate 9,528,351 downwards.
CGGCTTCACGTAACCGCCGGGGGTGGCCAACGATAGCAGCTCACGTGAAGCAGCTTGCCAGCCCTCGGCTCACTAACGCCTCGGCTGTGGACGCGTGCCAGCCCACAGTCAGCCCAAGGCAAACTGGAAACGACGATGATTATAGTGTGTAGCCTCGACCGACAGCTAAGCTCGCTCGGTGCCGCACTGTAAGCATTATTACTCACCATAGTCAGCACCGTCGTAAGCGATGCAGTAAGCATCGATAAGCATTATAGTACGTACGAGGCGACACTCTGGTAACAATACACATTGCCATTCAGTAGTATTCCTAGTAATAGTATTGGTGAGCACTGAAACACGGTAAGCTCAAAATATAACAATAACTGATAAACATCGCCCTGCGATGGACTGGCGTCTCGTCCTGGGTATAGCCCCGCCTTGCGCCCTGTGTCTGCCGGGATAGGCTCCGGTTCACCGCGACCCTGTACGAGATTAAGCGGTTTCAGAAAAGGCATGGCTTGATGGGTAAACATCAATGCTTACGAGGCAGATTCATCCGCGAGGCAGCAGCACACGCGTACGCAAAGGGGGCATCAATCACGGCGGATCGTAACAAAAACAAACCGCAGTTCCCAGCAACGCGATGCATCGCCAGACGCCACCGGCATCTGCGTGGAACCGCGCGCGAAACCGCGGCGGAGACGTGAGGCCGGAGGGCCGCGTGGCGCCAGGCGCTCGCCTCGCCCTCAAGTCATGACATCATGGCCCAGCGCGTGCAGGTTCCAGGGAATCGGAAAACCTGATTTTCAGTCCGAATAAATTGCCCTAAGATGTTGGAACTTGCTTACCGCTCGTCTCTGGAAAACTGTTCAAGAGCTACACAGCTCAACAGCTTCTTTCAGCTTAAGTAAAAACTGACTGACAGCTGGAGCGTATCGGCTGCCCGAGCGATTATATCATCGGCCGCATTGCGCTTAAGGAAACCCTGGAAATTGCCCTCCCTGCCTGTGTGCTCATCCTGGGTGGTGGAGGAACGTGCGATTCTACCCGGTGAGCGCGTTGACATTTATGCCATTTCTTCACAGGGCCCCTGTCGCAAGCGAATGGACTCCATACTTGAAAACCTCAAAACGGCCACACGCCCAACCCTCAAAGGAGTGCGCATTCCCAACTGTGACAGACGCGGATTTTTCAAGAAGAAACAGGTACTGCTGCCCTAACTGCCGTGGCTGCACCGTCGCCTCCTCCACACAGACTTATTTCATAATTCCTCAAAAGCCTTAAATTGGCAGCGGCTACATAACCTCACTAATCTTTCGAGGTAATTAAAAATCTCATAATCTAGGCCATCGGGGTTTCCATTCAAGCTGCATTACACAAAAATAATCCGCCCGTTTGCCGCTGGCGTAAGAGGCTTCCCTCCGCCGCGGCGACGTTGCCGGTTGTAACCGGGCCGCTGCCCGTCTCGTCTCCTTGCAGTGCAACCCCTCGCGCGGCCGCCACCGCGGGATCTGCTGGTGCGTCGACAAGTACGGTAATCACCAGCCGGGCTCCGAGTCGCAGAAGGGGGACGTGCACTGCCCCAACATCGAGGGCGACTGAGGCCCATCAGCAAGGCCTACCGACCACCCGGCCGTTTGGTTCTGAGCGTCCTGCCTCCTCCGTTGTTCCACCTTTTTTTTTCTGGCGGTGAAATGGGAAGAGAGAGTGTGTCCTCTGTTTTGTTTCTCCTTAATTCTCAATTAGAAAAAGTGGTTTCTTTGTTTTTTTCTTTTTTTCTCGTCGTAGTTAACAAGCGATGGTCAAAAATATCCATTCCATCCTTATTGTGGAGAATACGCGAGGGTTATTTGTGACTCCGGGTCAATTGCACTGCACTCGCTGGGCAGAGGATGTGGCCGAGCAGGGACGGATGGCTGGCCCACCACGGGTGACCGCTGCAGGGCCTGGCTGTTGGGAGCTGGGATGGAAATTCCAAGACTGCCCACTTACTGTTAAGACAGTGCGTTCGTTGTGAAGTGTTCCGTGGTCGTGTCCGTGTTTGTGAGAGGGACGTGCGCGCTAAGAGCGATGACGAGTGGGGGGCGTGCGATAGAAGGTGACTGCTGTATGTAATGCGAACCAGTTAATGTCTAAATATTCAAGGACAGATTTCAACGGTCAGAAAAATAAACATGTATTTACTTGGCATGCCATCGATAGAAACATAAAGATGTAAGGATAACGTTCTTTTTATAACTTAATACTTCACGTTTTTCAGTTAAGCTACATAAACCATAGTTATTTCAGTGTAATCACAAAGGGCCTAATGAGATGTTGCGTTCTGTCAAGCGACACCCCCCCGGGTGGCCTCCCGATGCACTCTGGTGACAGCATAAGCTTGTCGCGTCCGTGCGGATCCCGCCGAGCCGACCGGGGAGGCGAGCGCCTTACAGCGGCGAGTCTCCGTTTCTCATTTAACCTCTGCCGCCGCCGCCGAGACGCGACCTCCCGCTCGGGCGAAGTGAGGCGGGCACCTTGGTGGCAATTTTAAACTGCAGCGATCTCACTCCCTGCCTGCCTCCCGGGGCGAGCGGCTGATGCGAAGGTTCGTGTGTGCGTGTGTGCGTGCGTGCACACCGGTGCAGACTCGTGCCAAGGCTTGTGTGTGTTTGTGTGCGTGCACACCGATGCGATTTTAAGAATTTTTGGCTGAGCTCATTCACAGCACAAATCTTACAAGAGATGCAACTCTAACTCTGTGGATTGTTTTTTTTACATTTTTCCTCCCATCAACCCTACCCCCCACCCCACCCCCCCCCCTCTTGCATAAAACTGAATTACGACTTCCGCTATTTATGTTTTTTTTGTAATTTAAAACATCGGTGTATTCATTTTTTTTTGTCACAATGTCATATCATGTACAGGGGTGGCACTGTGTCATTCAGGGTCCCAAGGGTTTGTTTTACAGCTGGGATTCCAGTTTCACAATCCTTTCAGCATGCAAGGAACAGCCTTGTGCCACCCCTGATGTATTTAAGTTGTCATGCATAAGTGAATAAAATATTTAGTAATAACTCGCGTTCATGTGCATCCGTACCGGTACCGCCAAGTATTTAGCTTAAAAACCTAAGAATCTGAATTTTATTTAACGTCCGTACACATTACCATTCCGCTTATTTACGCAAGAAAGCCTCGCAGTCTCGTGAGTTCTTTTCATGAGGCTCCCGCCGAGGTTTCGCAGTAGGGGGTGCTCATCGCCCCGTACATAATTCCACGTAAAATCAAATTTGAACCGTGACACCGGCACACTGCACTACTCCTGCGAAAGACGTCACGGGATTTTTTACGTCCACTGTGCAGCAGCCGGCGGCGTAGCGATCGTTAAGTCGATACGCACGCGGCAATAACCAGGGCGGCCGGTGGGAGCTGAACCGCGAACCTCCGCGACAAAGCGGCGACGGCGCTGCCGTTGCTTCGAGCCGGCTCCCCGCGTACGACACGTAAAAAATATCAAACCGGGAGAGCGTTGCCGGGGTGCCTCGCTGCCTCTCCGAGCCGGGGCGCCGCGTGCCTGCAGTGCGCAGATAACGCTAAGCGCGAGGGTAACGCGAGCTGTCAGCGCGGCTCCATGTCTGCTCGGGCAGCGGACGCTAATCCAGCAGGGTTTGCTCGCCCCCCTTATATAGGACACGCTGTTATGCTTACCATGCGGTCCCCTTTCATGGGCGAGCATTAAAGCCGCCACGTAAAAACGGATCGTCATGGCCGTGCGGTGCGGTGGCATAAATCAAGCAAATTGGAATATCTGGACCGAGTTAGCCCCTTCGGTCACACCGCAGCCTTACAAACAGTTGCTTCACCAGTTGTTTACTTGGGTATATCAGAAACATCTGTTCACGAAAGCATTTTACGTTCGAATCTTGCGAGAGCAAGGCATCAGAAGGGGATTCTCGTACTCGAGGTCACCTGGCATTTGAGGAACAAGCGGGGAATTGCAATGGAGAGGAGGCGGGAGCTCTTGGAGAGAGGGCATCCTTTTGCCAACATTGGCAGTGACTCGCAGCCAAATCACCGATCTGTACACGTCACCGACAAGCCCCACCACTCACCTGCAATGTAACTATCACCACCGCCGGGGTAATGTCCCTGGATTGCAATGAAGGCAGCTATCGATGTTCCAAAGGTAATACAAAACAAACACCAGATTCAGTTTTATTTCACTTGACTATCAAAACTGTATGTACAGTCACTTCTCACATCAATGCATTTGTTGGATTACATCATCGCACGTAAAATCGAGGCTTATTAATGCACCATCAAGCTGGCGCATAATTATGACGGCAGCGTATTTCAACGAGGCGTATAGAAAATAAGGCTTCATCACTTCCTTCATTGACGGTTATTAATGGGTTTTTTTAAGAAGCAATTATTTATGCCGCGCAGCGCTCCGTGAATACGCGCGGATTAAAACGATCGCTCGCAGCGGCGTCGCGAGACCGGCGCGAGGGGCGGCTGGCACCGGGCGCGCGGCGCCACCGGCGCTCGGCGCGACACCGGCGGCGCGGCAGCGGGTGCGGAGCGCTCGCCCGCCCGCCCTGGCGGTTGGGCCCACGCTGGCGCCCCCCGCCGCTTGCGACAGCGCGCGGAGCGTTCGGCCTGTCGGACGTCGCGGCGCGGTGCCGACTTGCGGACGCGAAGGGCGCACGCGGTGCCGCACGCGTACCTGACGCACGTGCTGATGTCACGCGCACGTTCGCGACATTTCCTCAGCAAAACGGCTGCGAAGATTTTTCCCATGAAAATTCACTTCGTGGCCAATGATGTAGACTTCCAACGTTAACGAAAATATATCTTGTGCACTGGTGCTTTTGTTGACTTTGGTTGCAAGATAATTGGAAACACTTGGCGTGCGTGTGTATATTTAGCACGCGACAGAACACTGCCAAGCGCAGCGTATGGAACTGATAATGTCCACGCGTCCCCCGCTGTGACGCTGCGGTGCCATCATTTTAAGATTAACAACGCGATCGCGCTCTCTGTGCCCAAACGGGCAGTCCGACACGAGCGTGGCTACTACAGTCACATAGCAAAGGCACTTGCTGAATTGGCATGTTTATATAAACAAAAATAAACACTTCTTGCGCCCGCTTTTGACATGTCACGAGAACCCCGACATTGGCAAGCGCGCGGTCTCGCCCTGCACACGGGGGGGAAAGCTGCGCGAAAAACTGAACTTCGCGTTAAGTCCCGTTGGCCGGTGTCACTAACTGCGCATTTGTGTACGCCGTCGTGTCTGTGCAGAAAATAATTGAGATTTGAAAATCGAATGCCCCTGCGGGAACTTGGAACGTTCCGTGGCATTTTCTAGCTGCTCACCAGCTGCCAATTACACCCCCGCACACCCCCGCGTCCCTCGATCCGGCAGCTGCGCTCCCAGCGCCGTCTCGCGAGCGCGCATCAAACGCCACTCGCAGGCTGTAATTTCAACCTGCTCCAGTGAGAAAAATACATATTTATAACGTTTCTTTGTGCTTCTTTTTCTTGAGTGCTTCAAAGAAACAACGTACGGTACATTCCAGGCGTCAGGGCCGACATTCAATCGGGGGTCGAGACGTTTGGCCGCCGCGCCGGCCGACCGACGGGGTTCGGCTCGAGCGTCACTTTGGCCCGGCAGGGTTCATCGCGGTCGCTTGCGGTCAGGACCTCGTCAAGCCCCCCCGGGCAGCCCCGGGTAGACGCATCCCGGCGAGGGACCCGGTCAGGGTTCGGAGGGCGCCACGCGGGGAAGCATGTACGGCCGGCGGTCCTTGCAGGGGGTGCGCGAGACCCCTTTGAGGACGTCCGTCGACCGGTCCGTGCAAGAGCTCAGTTGGTGGTAGCGAGTCGGCTTGCCGCTCCTCGCCGGAGCTCGCTCTAGGAAGTAGGTCACCATCTCCCCCTTCCCCTTGACGCTCACCTTCCCGCGCCGCGTCATCTCGTAGCCGCTCTTCGGCAGGATCCGGAACACGTCCTCGGTGACCTGGAGAGGTTCCGGCACGAATCAGACCTTGCGCCTCGGTCGCGTGACCTTCTTGGAAAAATAGACGTTTCCTCGTGGAAATTAAACAAGCACGACTAAAACTCGGCCCACACGACAGCACGCACTTTGTAAACGGGGCATTGTGATGGTTGCTCTTCAAAGCTGTTCTTTCAGGATAGCCGTGTCGAGCGATCTCCCTCTCTCCCTCGCGACGTTTCGCCTCCCACGTTCGAAGCATCATCAGGCGTTATCGTTGGGAGGCGAAACGTCGCGAGGGAGAGAGGGAAATCGCTCGACGCGGCTATCCCGAAACAACAGCTCTGAAGAGCAACCATCACGAATCGAGCCGCAAAAACCTACATCAGTACAAAGGGGCATTAAACAGTGTTTCAAATTGTAGCGCAGAAGACGTGAGTCTGAAAGCCATCTCAGTGTCTCGACTGCTCACCTGGATCCTGCCCGGGACGCCCGTGCTCTCCATGCGACTCGCCACGTTCACAGTGTTTCCCCAGATGTCGTACTGGGGCCTGCGAGCACCGATCACTCCGGCCACCACGGGCCCGATGTTCATTCCTGAGCAGATCGGGTTTCGTTAGCGCAGGAGCTGGCACGGACACACGGAGACCCACGCGGCGCGCGCAGGCTCACCCGTTGCGCCACAGTTCACGACGAACCGCACCAACCTCTGCTCTTTTTGTCTCCAGCACCGAGGCAATGTCTCAAACGGTACGCGGGGTGTCTTGCGTTCGTTGGCACGAGCGCGCGGGTTTCCCTTCACTCACCGGCACGGAGGATAAAGTCATTGTAGGACTGGTAATTGAATTCATCCAGGACGTCGAACATCTCTCTTACGAAATCGGCCAGAGTGCTCAAGTGCGGATACATCAGATCCTGGCTCTGAAAAAGCATCGCACAAACCGCAGGGATAAAGCGTATGAGTGGGCAGTCGCGTAACGACGTTCTCCTCTTAAAACCCGACAGACGGGGCCTAGAAACACGTGATTCGAATCACCTTCGCCTCCGACGACGGGGCCAGTCCCACGGCAGCCATGTACGTGCTTCCGATGGTCTTAATCTTTTCGATGGTGCTGTAGCAATTCTTGTCAAGCAGCTACTAAAAACAGCACACATCACCTCCGGAGTTATTATTTCTTTCAACAAAAAGAATAATCACGTCGGCTTCTGCCAAGAGAACCGTGTGTCCTCACTGCGCGGCAACATTAACGCGACGCTCAGCGCCGAGATTAGGAGAGCAGCGCTGCGTTTAAAAGCTGCGCCACCTGATCAAAGTCGGCGATTATCTCGTTAAGAAGCCGCAGACACTCCACGCCCATGTTGTTTCCATCCAGCTCGATGTAGAAGTCGTTGAAGTTTGCGATGGAGGCAAACAGCACGCCAACCTGGGCATACGACTGGTGGTACAGGTCCTGCGGGCAACGGCAGACGCGCCACTAATTAGCACAGCGGAGAAAATATCGTACCGGCAATACAAAGTAACTTAGCGAATCATCTCCATTCATCAGAGCAACGGGGAGCACATCACGTTATCAAGAAGCACGTGTGGCTTCTTGCAAACAGGACACTTCGTCAAAGGTGTCCATTTGGTGTTTTTAAGATCTTAACACTTGTCTCATTGCCAGAAAGGGTAAAATCTTGTATCTTTTATAACAACAGGCTTTAGCCTGAAAGTAATATTCATTTTCTGTTTGGAGGTTGTTACAGTTGCGCTCTGGAGCCGCCATTCTCAAGCGGTGGGTCACGACACGTTAGTGGGCCGCGAGCGCCACCTACTGGTCCGTGGAGACCAGACCCAAGTGGGCCAAGGGGGCCATGAGGTGCAAAAGGTTAAAACTTCCTTCTCTAAACCTGGTCGACGTTTTCTGCGGGTTATTCGCCACGATGTCTGACATTTCGCTCCGCGCGCTCGGAGATTTTTCGGGAATTAAGAAAGCGAGCGGCTGAAACCAGTTCCTGAAGATGAAATGTCACGTGGAACATGCTGCACAACCCCGGAATCCACTGGCAAGCTAGAAATGCCAAGGTTAATTGTCCTGACCAAATTGCCCCCAGTGCGCCGAGATGTTGCAACGTCAGTCTGTCAGCCTTTATTTAAGCCGGAAAGAACCGCAAGGAAACCTACTTACCCCTCCCCGCCCGGGCAACTGTTATAAAGAGCTATCTAGCTCAACGGTTCCTTCCAGCTTAAATAAAAAAAAAAACCGAGTGACGGAGATGAGTGCGCCTGGGTATTTTTGCATTTATCCGCACGAGCCAAAGGTGCACCGGGCCGCCCCGCGTGCCGCGCCGGCGCGGCGGCCCCTGCGCGGTGGCGGGTGCCGGTGCCCGTGCCGTGCGCGACAGACCATGTTCCTGGGGTTGGACTCGAGGAAGTGCTGCGCGACGTGCGCGGGCAGCAGGTTGAACAGGATCTTCTTGTTGTCGTTTTTGACTCGTTCCATTTCGATTCGTTCCTCTTCCGCCTTCACAGCACAAACCGATTCGCGGTGAAACGACGCTCGCCGGCTCGCACGCGTTGCTCCCCATGCCCCCCGCGCGCGCGCGATCGTACGTTACACTCTCTATGAGGGAGCTGGAAAGGATGGAGATGGGCAAACGTGGCCTACACGGCTGTCGTGGCTACGGAATTAATCGATCGATTTCGCTGGAACGCGAAAGAATTGGTTAAGACTTATGGCCGCGAGAATGTCAATTGACAGCAAGCGCGATTCCTTTACGGTTATCATCTTCAATGTCAGATAGATAGATGTTTATTATTACAGTAGAAAATACCAAGTGAGATTGAAAGCCTATTGCGGGATTCCTGCGACACAACAAACACGGAAATTGACAAAAATAAATATAATCTAAAAATCACAATAAAACACAACGAACCACAAAAACATAAACTAAACATCTATTGTCAGAAACCGATGAATCCCGTACAGGGTTGCGGTGAAACCAGAGCCTATCCCGGCAGACACAGGGCGCAGGGCAGGGCCATACCCAGGATGGGACGCCAGTCCATCACAGGGCACCGAGGGCAATTTAGTCAGCAGGCCAATTAACCTATGCAACGGCATATCTTTGCCGGAGCCCGGACGCCGGCTCGCAAGCGGGCGCGCGGGCTGGCGCGCGGGGGCGCGCGTGCCATGGCGCCATGGCGCCGCGCCACCGGGAGGCACCTGGAGAAACCAGAGGTAGTCGAGCCGCAGGCCCAGGTCGAGGCGGTACGCGTGCAGCCCCACGGAGCACGCCAGCAGCACGGAGGCGAGCGCCGGCTCGAACGCCCTCGCAAGGTACGCCTGGCTCGGCCTGCCGCCACACACGCACGGCCGCAACGAGCGTCGGGTGGCGCCGCGCGTCAGGCGGCACGCTGTCCGCAGGGGGACGAACGGCAACACGCAGACGGCGACCTCCTCGCAACTCTCGAGACGGTAAACACACACCGTCACTGCTATTCTGGGCTTCTAGGCACGTGTTGAGGCGAGACGAAGAAGGTGAGTATTCATTCAATGTCGAAGGTATTCATTCTAAGAGAGAACGACTCAGAGGCGTAGCGAGGAAACCGCAGAGAGGCGGAGAAGGCAGCCAGGCGGTTAGCCGGTGCCAACATATTGCCGCACACTGCGTCCTATATACTATGACGTTAACGGTTAAATAATTAATTAGTGTGTTTTTTATATTGTGTGGGAAATCGAAGAACTCGGAGGAAACTCACGCAGCACAGGGGGAGAACACGCAAACTCCGCAGAGAAAGGCGCCCGAGGCGGGTAACGAACCGCCTCGGGCAAGACCATTCTTTCTGTGAGGTGCAGATGTTACCACTCGATATAGAGATCCATAGACTCGTACGGTGGCGCGTAGGCCCACATACGGAACGACAGACTTACACAGCGTCGGATAGATTAGGGGGCTACAGAGACGTCACTGGCACAGGGCAAACTGGGCAGAGGGAGACCACGGGTGGGAGAGACGGAAGCGTGGAATTAAATCACAAGGAGAGAGAATATCCGAGCAGCTGCCCCCCACCTATTGGGGTTTGGAAGAGCGCACTGGTCTGAACACACTGAGCAGTAACGGCCAATCCGCTGCGGTACCTACCCGAGCAAGTGGCGGTAGCCAGTGAACTCAAGCACCAGGATGTTGGTAGCAGTGAGAGCGACGAGTGCCAGCAGCTTTGGCAAGGATGGCACGTGCAGGAACAGGGCCAGGGGCAGCAGGGCGCTCCAGCAGCCCAGCAGGGCACTCTGGGCCGGGTCCCCCGTCTCCGCCGGCGCTGGGAGCCCACGGCCGTGTCCCCTCTCCTCCCCTCCCGGCTCCGCCGCTCCTCCCGTGGTCGCCTCTCCCCGCGGTGGCTCGGTGGGCCCGGCGGCCCACGCGCCGCCGGCGCCCGTGGAGTTGGCGCCGGGCCACAGAGGCGGCGTGTTCGCAACCTGCGAGCGACGTGCTGCGGGTTAAGGCGTGCGACGCGGGACCGCGCGATTATAATAAATTACCACTTTTAACGCGCCGCGCAGCATTCGATACTATCGGAGAGAGAGAAAGAACGGCTTAGAGGCGCGAGGTAAGAGGGAAGGCAGCCACGCGGTAAGCCGGCGCCAACATTTTCCAGAACGTGCGTCCTCTATATATTAAGAATTTAATGGACAATAAGTGCGTGTTTTTTTTATCCATGGCAGGAAACCAGATTACCCGTCGAAAACCCACGCGGACAAACACAACCTCCACACGAAAAAAGCAGCCGAGGCGGGAATCGAATCGATCCCAGGCGGGAATCGAATCGAACCCATGCGCTTCTTGCTGTGAGGCGAAAGTGCCACCAACGCGCCACAGAGCAGCAACATCACCACGGAAGCGACCCCGCGTCGCGCGGGGCGGCGGGCAACGGCTCACCGCGCAGCTGAGCGACACGGCGTAGACCGAAGCGGCGGCGAGCAGAGCCACGGCCGTGCGTAGGTTCACCGTGGTGGCACAGTCCGTGAGGCACTACGACACGAGGGCACAGCTCAACACGGCGCCGCACAGCCCACGTGCACACTTGGACGTCAACGCAGCAGTAAAGCTCTTTTTTTATGGGTTAGGTCATGTAAAAACAACATGTGTCGTAAACCCACCTCCACCCGACACAGCCGATTAGTAAGGTTAGTCACGTGAACAAGACGTGCCAATTCTTAACTACTTCAGCACACCAATATGCCGGAGAGCAAACCCAGAACATTTACAATGAAAGTACGACGTTTCGCTGATAGTCGCAATCAGCTTCATCAGGTTCGCTCTCCAACATACCGGTGTGCTGAAGTAGTAAATAATTGGCACGTTTTACTGATCGGCTGTGTGGGGTGGAGGCGAGTTTACGACACTTATTATTTTTGACGTGACCTAACCCATAAAAAGAGATATACTACGGATAACATTGGTCACGAAAGCCTTCGTGTTAAAAGTCAACACAGCAACACACAAACCGCACGATTTGTGTCCTCACGGAGCGAGCGATTATAAAATGGTTGCCACGACGGAGGGGTGAGGCGCGAGCGGATCGTGGGACGACCCGGCCCGCCGCGGTCACTCGCACGGCGCCTACGACATTCGTAGCGGCCTGTGAACCACGTTTATTCGTCACTGGACGCTTCCGCGCCTCCATAATTGGGTCAGAGGGGAATATTTCCGCGCTGGCAGGAACATCGCGTTTCTAATTTCAGTGCGGCTGAGTCACCGGGTTTCTCTGAAGCGTTTCGGGGCGCACGGTCAACGCGTCCGGCTCTCTCGCGATTAAAATTTCGCGTCGCGGTAAGGGAACAAAAAGGTTCCCACCCCTGCCACCACGGCTCGTTTTATAATCGTCAAGGAAATGTCACGCTCCGGGGATAATTTCCGTCGACGCAATTCTACGCGGCTCGTCCGTAAAACCATCAAACGATGAGAAAGCGCCGTCGCGGCCAGCTACGTACCCGCCGTGCGCTTGGCGACTGGACTACATATGGCAACTCGTGTGGCACTACTCTGAGAGAACTCTTGTCGTTGCACATGAAAGGCGAGACATGCAAGACAAAGGGACGAGAGAAACAGGCTGCACCGTTACACGCGGACTTTGCTACGGGGTGAGACACGCACGCGAGAATATTACACACAAAGAGTCACACGCCGAAAATCGTTCGGTGCCGTGCGAGTTGCATGAACGTGCACCGGGTGTATTCAATAAATGGGTGTCGCAGATGTGGGCACCCCTGACCGAGCGCTGTGACGGTCCCCGCTGGCGAGCTCGTACCTTGGTGTGGGCGATGCGAAGGCAAACAAGGCAACCGAGGAGAAGAAGAACTGAGAGTGACAGCAGAGTGGACACCAGCCTCGTCCTGCAAGAAGCATCAGCATCGACACGGTGGGCACCAGCACACACACACACACCGTGGGCAAAAGACAAAGATCCCCCGTATAGCCTTAACAGGTCAAGTGCTGTTAGTGAGCACCTATGAAGGGCAGCACGATACGCGAGAGGGTGGGTGGCCAGCACCACGCCCGGCCGCCGTGATAGACTTTGGGCACCAGCACACACACACACACACCCCCTGTGGGCACCAGCAGTTACACACACACCACCACACACCGTGGGCACCAGCACACAGCTGCCCGCTCACCCACCACAATCCGTTGTCCGAGTGTGCCAATTCTTACTCAGAACCGGCATATCACTTCATTTGAGCCATCCATCCATCAATTTTCTAAACCGCTTGTCCTGGTGGGGGTCGCGGTGGCAGCAGTCCAAGGAGAGTGGACCAGACATCCCTTTCATTTGAGCCATCGGTCAAAATCGTTGTATTGTGTTACGGCGCGTTTGCGGACGTTACCGCACGACGCGCTTACTGGGGGAGCAGGACACAGTAGACAAGGCCCAGAGCCACGTCCACGCCGAGGAAGGCCAGCACGGCCCGGGGGAAGTGCGCGTCCGGCCGCTCGCGGTACTGCGACAAGCACGCGCGGCAACAGCGAAACACGAGAGCGCCGCGTCAAGGTCAGACGGCGCGCGGATTCAGTTCGCACTCCGCGGGCATTCGCGACATCAAATACGGGGCTCAGCGCCGCCTCGCCCGCTGCACACCAACGACTCTTCACCTCT
>JAZEWU010000006.1:9474160-9509180 GCA_036362915.1 Geotria australis | reverse complement strand
GGCAATGCCGAAATAACATCTCCGCAGAGCAACCGTCGCTTTATACACATGTAAAGTTCTGAAAAGGTCTGTTCCCTGCAAGTTTCGTGGGTGGCCGGGACGGGGCAAGCAGCGCGTCTTCACCTGACGTTCTCGTGGCGCTGGATGTACACCTTGTGGAAGATGTGGTTGGGCGGCTTCAGGAAATCCTGGCGCAGCTCCATGGCGACGTGGCGCGGCAGCAGGCTCACCAGCAGCCGCTCCTGTCGGGACACGTCGCGTCACAACCGCTCCGAGCGGCGCCCGCTGCTACCTCACCCGTGAACACGTCCCCCAGGATTGTACTCTTTACACAACGCGCGCGCACGCACAGGCGCGTAACACGGGCGCAAAGGCCCAAGAGGCCAAATGGTCGGCAACAAACAGCACCATGAAAGTGGTCATAGGCTCGGGTGAATGTAACACGTGGGGCGGCACGGTGGCGCGGTGAGTAGCGCTGCCGTCTCACAACAAGAAGCACCCGGGTTCGAATCCCGGCTAGCGTGCCTTTCTGTGTAGAGTTTGCATGTTCTTCCCGTGTCCGCGTGGGTTAAATTGCCGCCGGTGCCCTGTGATGAACCGGCGTCCTATCCTGGGTATAGCCCTGCCTTGCGCCCGGTGTCTACCGGGATAGGCTCCGGTTCACCGCGACCCTGTACACTGTACAGGATTAAGCGGGTTCTGACAAAGGGTGGGTATGCAACAGGTTTGCGCAGAGCCCCGGTGATCGTCGTTAACGGTCGTCGTTGCCTTGCCCGCTCTCCCTCTCGGGATGGTTTCTCCACTGTCACCACGTTAGCGTGAATTCCCATGGCCGGTGCCGCGCCCCTCGGAGGCGACCGAGCCTCGTGCTGGAGAACGGCGGGCCTTAAAAGGTGGCGCAGAACGCGCGGTACCGCCTCGTCCCTCTCGCGGTGCCCACGAGAGGGCGCCACTCAGGCCGAGTGAACGGGCCGACGTACTATAGACGACGCGTAAACGGGTCACAGCGCCAACACGTTAGCACGTGCTGCCGATACAAGATCATCTGGGTAAAAGCCGCGGGGCTGGTTCTCTGAACACGAACACTGAATTCGCTCGGGCGAGAGGCGTCCCTGCTCAATAGGGCAACACCCACCGCGCTCTGCTCATCGAATCCGCGCCCCCTCCGGCAGGTTTGTAAACCGTCGTTGCAATCATCAGCTTGGGTCAAAGTCAATCCACTGCTGGATGAAGGCCTCCACAAGCCACCGCCACCTCTCGTGATCCTGTTGTGCACTCCAGAACATTGTAGCACTCCATCTCATTTCTGGACGTCCTATCGGAAGAGTCCAGTTACTTTGTGGAGGTCCCACCCATGGAGCTCTTCTCGGGGGGCATGACACGGGGGAGCCCACGGCGCTGTTCTCACTGGGGCGGGAGCTCGCCGCGACACACTCCCAACACTCGTCGACGGCACTTTGCCCCGTGACTCGGTTAAGGTTACAGGTTACAGGCGTTATCTTTCTCTTTTATTACATCGCAGGATGGTAAGAGGTGTTGTCGGCTTGGTGGCAGGGGGGAGGGTTTTTTTTAAATCCAGCAGTGGATTAACCGTGGCTGCAGACAATCTCACTTTAATAATCTATTATGCAATTGCCGCAGTGTTTGTTTTTCCCCGTGGCTGGGTTCACTGGGTGAGAGCAGCACACTCCCGATGCGGGATAATCCGTGGCGCAGCGACGAGCCGAGGCGGTGGTCGGGGCCCTTGATCTCGGCCCTGCTGGCTCATCGCCCTAGCGCCGGATTAGACACCTAAGCCACCGCATTTTTCTCAAGCCACCGCTACTTAGGGAATTGTTTGCTAAACAAATATGAACCCAACTGTCACCCTGAGCCTACCCATGTCCCAACTTTCTAAAATTATGAGCCCGAGCGGTTTCACCAGAGTTCCCGTTTGATGCGTCTCTAGTGCCCAAGGGGTCAGGGTACACGCAGGACCAAGCAGCCTGCTAAAGGGATTTAAATCGAATTTCCACGTAAATGTTTAAACGCGAGCGAGGCGTGCGTCTATGCGTTCAAATCGAGCACGGAAGACGCACGAAGCCACGGCGGTGCATTGAGTAGCGCTGCCGCCTCCAGAGCAAGAAAC
This sequence comes from Geotria australis, assembly GCA_036362915.1. Classification (NCBI taxonomy): domain Eukaryota; kingdom Metazoa; phylum Chordata; class Hyperoartia; order Petromyzontiformes; family Geotriidae; genus Geotria; species Geotria australis. The sequence continues at coordinate 9,507,052 of JAZEWU010000006.1, read as the reverse complement.
TCCCCGGTTCGATTCCCCAACTCGAGTGGCTTTCTGTGTGGAGTTTGAACGTCCTGCCTGTGTCAGCGTGGGTTTTCGCCGGGTATCCCGGTTTCCTCCCACAATCCAAAGACTGACTACATTTGTCCTGACTAAATTTTCCCCCGGGTGCCTTGAGATGTTGTAACTTGCTTACCCCCTCCCGGTTGGACAGCTGTTGAAAAGAGCTACGTAGCTCAACAACTCCTTCCAGCTTAACTACAAAGTGACCGAGCGACGCGTGGATCTGTTTGAGACCGGCGTGAGATTAGTGCAAGGGAGCGGGAACACTGGGTGCGCGAGGCCAGCGTGCGAGGCTGACGCCAGGCTGTCGTGTGCGGTAAGAACGGTGGCAGTGCGGCGCTGCGGTGCGAGTCTAGTGGTTCTTTCCGAGTGCGGGTGCGGTGCTAGTGTGGTTTGGTGCCGGTGCGTTCGTCGGCGCGTCACCGGCCTGCTTCTCGTTGTCGTTCTCCAGCTGTAGCCGCTGGCGCACGCTCTCCCGCGTGCGCCGGAACGCGCCGCGCTGCACGCTCTCCGCCAGCAGGCGCGCCGCGCCGCCGCTGGCGCACGCGCTCACCAGCAGCACCGCGTTCGCCAGCAGCTGCTCGCTCGACAGTGCGGGGGCCGGTGGGGGAGAGAGAGAGAGAGATCGGTGTCGCGTCAGGTCACGGGCCGGCCGGTGAAACGCGTGTGCCGGTGAGCGGCGATCGCCCATAGATAGATATATAATAATAATAATATCAATTAATATAGCGCCTTTCACCCGAGGGTCACGAAGCGCTGCCCAAGGCCCGCGAAGAGGACGGCATGTCAACAACGAAAGACATGTCAACAACGAAAGAAATAACAACCAATAAAAACCAAAGCAACAGAAAATAAATTATTAAGGCTGCTTCGAATATACTGAAAGGTTGTGAACTGGCACCAGCAGAAAACTACCCAGTGAGCTTGCAAAACTCTTTACAGGATTCCTGCATTGACACAACAAACATGCGAATTTGACGACAATAATTTATGGAACGGAGGCACCGAATGAACGTACGGCTCGTGGGTTAGCGTCCAAAATACATAAACAACCAATTAAAACTACCGGTGGAACAAGCAGTCACCCATGAATTATACATGCGGACGTAAAGCCTGAGCTCGGGAGACACAATTGAGATGTTGCATTATGGATATGAATTTTCAGTGCCTTTGATATCGAGCTGATGTACACATTGGGAATTGTATTTACTTAATCCAAATGAGTGTCATGCGTATTACGGTCATCATTAGCATGCACTCAGATTCTCAGATCGCATTCGATATATGTTTCAGCACATCATTAATATCTGTGAAAGCAGATGCACAAACTATTAAGTTTTGCACGAGCTAAAATCGCCAGTGAATCCCCAACAAATCTACGTTTAATTTTTCACGATCACCAATAAATGCACACTAATGTGACCTGTGCCATAATTCTTCTTTAAGCACGTCAGTACAATCCTAACGTGGTTTATGCCCACTGTAATTCGTGGCCAGCCGATGGCGCTTGAGAAGTAAATTGCACTCTCGGTAATGCAAAGCTTCCCCTTGTAAGTTAGATTATGTGGAAAAACGCACTTATACTCTTTGCACCCCAGGAGACACTCACTAAGGACTCACAGGAAACCTATGACAAAGTATCAAAGCGATGCGTGCAAGGCAGTGAGCTGCCTTCGCACTCAACGTATAGCACAGCACAGCCATCTTTTCACTCAGTCTCAGTACGCCTGCGGATGCCTCCACACGTTGGAGGCGAAAGGTCGCGAAGGAGAGAGAGGGGGGCGCGCTCAGTGACACGGCTATCCCGAAAGAACAGCTTTGGAAATCCATCACCATCTGGCACCTAAACTCGTTGAACGCAATTGCGGGGAGCAGCTACCTTGGGCCAGGTGATGGCCGAGAGCGAGGCGGCGGTCCACGCGATGACGGCCAGGCAGGCCGCGGCCACCGCGACCCCTCCGAGCAGCGCGACGCGACGCGACCGCGCGGGAAGCAGGGCGAGCGACGCGAAGGCCACGAGCGCGCCCTGCCACGCGCCAGGCCACGCGCGGGCCCGCGCCGCGCCCTGATGCGGGAACGGGCAGCACGACAGCGCCAGGGCGAAGCCGAGGAGCCGGGCGAGCGTCACCGCGCAGCGCAGACGCGGGCGGTGCAGCTGCCTCGTCCTGACGAGCGCCCACAGCGAGGCGAACGCGGCGCTCAGCGCGGCGCTCGAGACCGCGGCCGCCAGCACCGTCGGCGTCGAGCTCAGCTCCAGGACGGCCACGGCGGCCGAGGCGACGGCCAGCAGCGCCAGGGCCTTGCGCGTCCCCGTCTGGTCCGGCACCAGGTTGTAGTTCTGGAAAAGGCCCTCGAGCTCGGAGCAGCCGAAGCCGTCGGCGGGGCCGAGCGCGGCACGCAAGCCCCGCGCGGCTCGGGGCCACCTCCCCGCCAGACGCCTGCACGTCCCCATGCAGGCAATGCCATCCATCCACGCGCAGCGCTCGCCCGCTCCAGCCCGGTCAGGCTCAAGCCGACAGCCTCGCCGCGCTCGTCCGGGCGGCCCGGGCAGAGCCAGCGGGTGGCGAGAGGCCCCAGGAAAACGTCATGATCCTGAGCAGCCCAGGCTCCTGTGCAGCGGGCCACGGGAGGAGGGAACACGGGGAGACACGTGGACTCGAGGTTGGCTACTTCCACAAAACGGTTGTCATGGGCACTCGCCCCGTCCCGGTTGTAACGGTGGGTCATATATATATATGTTTGGTGCTACACAACATTATCGGTGATGGTAAGACAGCAGCTTATCTGGAGTGAATTTCTTAAGCAATGCCTGAGGATGCTTCGAACGTGGGATGCGAAACGTCGCGAGGGAGACAGCTCAACACGGCTATCCCGAACGAACAGCTCTGAAGAGCAACCATCACGAATGGAGCCGTGAAAACCTACATCAGTACAACGCCAGAAAAAAAAATACCTTACGATGACAGATTGACAGCATACACGTAGGGCACACGTGACCATAACAACATGGATCTCTAGCGCAACGGAGCGGATTTGTGAATCGTAGATGGCGAATCAAGGAGGACTGGGCATGGACGGAGAATCAGGGAGACCGGATCACGGAGGGCAATCTGTGGATGATGGAGGGCTTGGCAGTCGCACCATGTGGGCAGAGGGGGGGTGATCAGTAATCCGCCTGGCGCGGGAGAGGGCAGGGCGGGTGGCCGAGCGCCCCGGCTCCACTCCGTCGCTCTGAGCCGAGGGTCGCAGCTCCTGACGGTCACGACTGTTGGCGGGGTTCCTCTGGGTTAAGCGCTGCTCACCGCACAGGCAAACGAGCAGAGGTCGCAGTGAGCTGTTTGGACACACGCGTCACACACAGAGCAGTGTGGAGTGGATTGCTCTAGTCCCGCCGTTCGCAACCGGTGGGCTGCGAGCGCCACCTAGTGGTCCGTGGAGACCAGACCCAAGTGGGCCCTGAGGTGCAATAAGCTGAGAACCTCTGCAATATTCTATTAGCGTTTAGTGCAACCGTGAGTGTGTTCCTATGTGTAGCGTATGGTATGGGAAGCGGGAGCTCAGTGGTGAGCGCACTGGGCTACAAACCCAGCTCCCCCAGTTCGAGTCCCGCTCAAGGTCAACAGCAGCGACGATTATCTGAACCGGCCCTGGGCATCCGCGAGATCGACTCAGCCTCAAATGAGTACCTGCTGCAACGTGTAAAGATTGTCACTAGAGATACAAAGGCGGCCGGGCGCGGTGCTAGCCACCCATCTCTGTGTGCCCTGTTGGCCTTTATAGCTTCTCGCTAGCAGCACTCGACCCTACAGCCCGTCGAGGCTGTACGGGTGATCTTTGTCTTGGTGTAGTGTGTCGTGAGTAGCGCAGCACACACCCACGCACACTGTCTCCAAACGCTGCAGGCGACAGGGTCGCGAGCGCTAACAGTATTTTTAGTTCGGGATCACCGCGCTTAACTGGCACCAATAATACGTTGCGCGGTGGCGGCGTGCTGGCTGCACATCGCGAGCGAAGTCCTCCAGGCGGATTAAGCGCATTACGTGACGGAGAGACTGCGCCGTAAAAAAACAAGCTTAATTAGTTGAGTGACTGATTCATTGGTTAAATGGCACGCGTGTCAGAGAGCACCTGAGGTTCCACTTCTGGAGACCGAGGGGCGAAGCGCTACTCACCAAGACAAAGATCACCCGTACAGCCTCGACGGGCTGTAGGGTCGAGTGCTGTTAGCGAGAGACAAGGAGAGACACGGGGATACAAAGACGGCTGGGCTGTCTTCGTCTCAGTGCGCGCTCCGACAAGGTGCTGCGACAATGAGCGACGAGGTGCCGAGCGCTGCGTCCGAGTAACGGTGCGTGTGATTATGACGGCGTGTTTTGAACGCTGACCAAAGTGAGTATTTTCTGAGCGGTCATGGGGGGTGATGATGGTGAAAATCAGGCGATAATTCATGAGCTGTTTAGTGATGATCATCGATAAGTGGTCGCGCGTGACAACGCCCCCCCGTGGGCCGTACGCGCCTCGAATCTGGCCCGAGTGCCCGGTGCGTTAATGTTGCCGTTCCCTCCGTACCCCCCCCTTTCCATGCCTCCCCACCACTGTTCTCTGCCCCCGCACGGTTCCTTGCCCCCCGTTCCCTGCTCCCCCCTGTTCCCTGCCCCGTTCCCTGGCTCGCAATCCCGTGGATTACGTGATGCAGACTTGAGGCTTAACTCAAATTGCGAGATTACGCGCGGGAGGGGGCACGAGTCCGGGGCACGTGGTGCCGAGGCCGGGCGCGCGGGGTGCCGGCGGTCGCCACCGACCTCCCGCGCCGCCGTCCGACGGCAGCGCGGTTAACGCCGATCACATCGAAGTTTCCCGGGATCAGGGTAGAAGCGTTCACGTCGCGATCCCCGTCAAGTTATGCTTGGTATTTACCCGCAAATTCTACCAAACACTTCGAAGCCGAGGAGCTGAAAGACAACGATGTCCAGAAGCTCAACAGGCCAGCACTGACTATTATATCTCTTAATGTCGAAGGGCTGTCTGCAACTAAAGAAGAACTTGTTGCAAAACTATGCAACAATTATCATTGTGATATTCTCTGCCTACAAGAAATGTGTAAAGAAATGGGAAACTGTCATATAACCATCACGCTTCGAAGAATCGAAAAGAAGATCTAAGTTGCCGACACGATGGACATAGCTATGAACAAGGCTGCACTCGGAGCGCGTCCGATCCCCAAAGATCAGCAGGTTCGCGCCTGGAACGTGCTTGGATGGATGTCCATAGCGCGCAGACAGCCTAGTATGTGGTGGGAGGGTAGAGGACGGTAGAGCAACATCAATTGTTGGACTGTACTTCTTCCCCCTTCCGCGGCACTGCGCCCCGCCGACGTGGATAAGCAGCGCGCTCAAATAAACCCGCACGACACCCCGCAAGGCTAGCGGAAGCTGTCATCCAGCAGCGGATTGACGAAGGGCTGCACACACGAACATAGGCACGTCACTTGCAACACTGCGCATGTCTTAATTAGCGTGGGACGCGCTCAGCCGAAACGCCAATTTCCTCTTGGCAAAGGGAGAACACCGGTTGTTATTTCACCGAAGCCGAGCGAGACCCACTGGGGACAGCACTGTCAGTCACGCACGTAGGAGGAGGAGGACGGTGCTGCGGATTCACGACGCAGGCGATACATTCGGGTACTCACGGAGAGCTTTACGCCGCATTCCACTCGCCCGCGACTCCTGGCCGCGCCTGCTCGCCGGCGTCTCTCCGCGGCGCAGCGCCCTGTGTTTGCGCGGCGGAGCGCGTAATTGGGTTCGTTGGTCAAGAGCCCACGCGCCATAACAACACGGCCTCCAAGCTCCCCATCATCATCATCATCATTCAGTTCCCCAGCATCCTGGCTCCCTAGCTCACTAGTGTAGCAGCTGCCAAGCTTCTCGGCTCTCTTAGAGCTCACTTCCCGAGCACCGACCCCACTCCCCAACAGCTTAACTTCCCCACATTCCAGGTCCCTACTATCAACTCGGCACCACAGTAATTCAGCTACGCAGCAACTCAACGACGCAGCCACAGCTACCCTCCCTCCCCAGCCAGCTGACCAGCTCAACAGCGACTTAGCCGTCCAGCTATTGAGCTCCCAGTTATCAGCGCCCTAGGTAATCTTCTACACAGCTTCCAGCTCCCGACAGCGCGTCTCTCAAGCAAATCACCTCCTCAAGTGAACCTCACGGCGCATCGCCAAACCACCAGGAGGCGACCACTCCTCCTGTCGCGCTCGTCGTTCCCGTCACGAGGCGCAGGCAGCTCACGCGACTCCTTCACACTACAATAAATACATTCATTGCTTGATTCATTCCGAGGTGGGGTTGCTCGAGGCATCGCCTGGGTTCAAAACGATTCGGGGCGCGCGGCAGCCCCGTGGGTTGGAGGGTTCTCTCCCCGCGGCCTCCAACTTCATCGCGAGGCGTCGTGCGCGCGTGCGGGTCGCGCGCTAGCGGCGGTCGTGTCCCCTCCAGGATGATGATGATGATGATGGCAACCGTTGGAAATAGCGCGCTCGGTCTGCGGCTACCGTATCTGGCCAGGCTTGCTCGCCGTTAACGAGACGGTTCACGCGAGCTCCTGATACCACGAACAACCCGCTTGAATCGTTGTCTTGTTATTCAAGGCCGAGAATGACACACGTGTCCACACTCACCACCACGTGCCACGATGTCTCGACTTACAGACACACGTGCCAGGTCTCCACTCGGTCAATAAGCCTCGTAGTAACACGCATCCACGTTGTAACACGTGTCCGCATTATAACGCCAGCCCACGTGTGTCCTGTCTGTGCGTTAAATCAGCCCGTCTCCTGCGTGACGAGCGTATCGGCTGAAATGACGTTGCCTCTGGACTAAATGTACAGGTGATCGCTCGCTAAACGCACAGGTTCAGTCTCGGCGCAAATGCAGACACAACGTTACGGCGACATACAAGTCGCGCTTAACACCGCAAACCACGCGCGTGGGGTCAGGATGCGAACCCGACTGCGCCCACGTTACGTCTGGAGGTTGTCGTGGTGTTAGTGCTCGTAATGCCAACATCATAAAAAAAAAATCCCTTTGTAAGAGTGCAGAATCGATTTGCGCTCAGTAGTTCCCGTCCCCGTGTGTGTGCGAGGTAGGAGTTTTGTGCTCCTGTGTGGCTGCTGCTGCTGCTGGTGCTTGGCTCCCTGCACTAGATGGTGGCGGTTCTCACCTGCTGGCCGCCTCCACACAGCTCTCTCCGCGGCGCCTGTTCCCGGCGCCTCCGGACAGAGGGGCCCACCCGAGCACACGGCCTAGCCCAGGCACCTTGCAGCGTCAAGGTCCGGCTAGCTGGCCGCGGAGAGGAGGGTCCGAGGACTAGCAGGCTTCGGGCAGCAAGAAACGGGCAGCGCGGAAGCCGGACGAGCAGGGTGCGTGGGTTCCCACGGAGCTGCGAGAGCAGGCGAGCGGCGCGGCCACATCTCCACCCACAACTCCGCTCAAAGTCCGAACACCTCGCAGACGCGTACGCGACAGGAGCGCGCGGCCCCCGGGGTGGCGGGGCTCGTAAAGCACGCTCCCGCCGCCGCTATGGGCCATTAATATTTGCTAATGTGGGTGTCATTTGTGCAATATGTAAGCCGCTTTTACGGCTGTTGATACGCATCTGTCAGATTTATGTGGCTGCCTCACCTTTTTACCAACATTTTCCAACTGCAATCAGGAGAAACCGCACGAGAATGTATGCGCTCTCACGGTGCAGCGTGGGTAACAAAATAATAAACGGAGGTGCTTTGTTTATTTTCGGCACGTAAAAAGAAAATCAATGAAATAACGTTGCAGCCGCATGAGCCTATGGGCCATTGCATGCCGATGCTTTTCAGCAGAATGTGTTTAAGCGGCCAGATTAATCCGTCTCGATTTTGCCAATTAAACAAGTGCCGCCAGATTGAATGCCAAGTCCACAGGCTGACGGACCAACGTTTTACCTCAGGATTAAGACGTGACGCAGACCCTTGTCTGTGTTGATTACTTTACACCCCACAAGGAGGCAGGGGTGAGAGGCCTAGTGCCGGCCCACGGGCTCCCCGGGGACCGAGCACCCCCACTGGCTCCGCGAGCGGCTCCGCGGATGGTTGGCAGATGCCCTAACACGTCTCGTGGCTGCAACCAAAATGGAGTTTAATAATTCCACATTTTTTACAATCATTGCAAGAGACTGAAAGTACAGTGTGCAGCTTTCACAAGCAGACAACAGCGACAAGAGGGGAAAAAGCCCATCATCACCAGGAGCACTCACGGCTCGTGGCTCCGCCCAGCTCACCCATTATATTACAATCGAGGGATATCGTCAGTAAAACTAATGCTATGATTCACAAAGCAATGCTTTTACATTTGCATCACAAAAGCATAAATTTATATTTTTTAGGAATGAACATTAATTGTAATGAAACTCCGTTTACGCTGACAGTGGTTCAACTGCAGAAATAAGTCTCCCTGTCTCTCGACCGGCACCCACCCCGCACTCCGCGACAACAAATATTACATTATTACAAATATGGCTGACTTAAGTTGCATTCCATTGTCTTAAATAACAATACACGAATTATTTCTTTCAAACAGGTCATTAAGGTAAACGCAAGTCGATACTGATGAGCATGGAAGTGAATGTAAACTTTCAAAGTCAAACTCTGCTTTAATACCAAATTCAAAAAAATAATGGGAGGAAAAATGTCCGCCGACGCCTTCAAACGTTGGATTCGACAAAAGGACGTTTTGGCAAGAGAGGGGAGCGGCACGGCGGCCTCGGCTGCCTCACCACCCGCTCCACCACCGCACCCATGCTCTCCTGGTAGCCGTAAATCCCGCAAGCGTCTTCGTAACACGTCGAGCTCTCCCGCACAAACCGCCTGCCCGGCATGACGCCCACGCCGCCGCCACCGCCGCCGCCGCCCTGGGGGTGCGGAGCGTACGGGTCGGGCTCGCTCGCCTGCCAGCCGAAGGCCCCCCCGCCGTTGGGCCTGCCGCACTGAGCGACGCTCTCCGTTTGCCACATTCCCGCCGAGGACGACAGGCCGCGGTGGTCGTCGTCGTCGTAGTAATCGTTAGTGGCGCAGGGCGCCGGGTTCGACACGATGAGGTCCACGGACGAGGTGAGCCAGCCCCTGCTCTGCTGACGGGTCGGCATCGGCGGGCACTGGGACAGGGGCACCGGCTGCTGGAGGGACGGCTGTGTCCTCACCCTCTTGTCCGCGATGCCCATGAAGGGCCTGGAGTAGCCCTTGCCGTCGCACTGGCCGTAGGGAGGCGACTCCATGGAGAGGCGCTCCTCTGTCCGCGACGACCGCGGCCCCAGCATGGTGCACGTGCGGAACTCGTCGCGCTGGCCGCAGCTGTAGGAGCGGCCGCCGCCCTCGGCCAGGCAGGGCGTGGAGGCGCGCAGGCCGGCATTCGCGGACAGCAGCGACGAGGGGCACAGGGTGGTGTTGAGGCGCCGCAGCTCCGAAGGGCCCATGCCCACGGGGCAGCTGTACGCGTTGCTTCCGAGGTCGCCGCACAGCCTGGATTTGCCGCCGCCCTGCCGGTGGTCGGGCACGTCGTAGGCCCCGCCGCCGCCGCCGCCGCTCATGCACCGCTGGACGTCGCCGCAGCCGAACATCGCGGAAGGCGGCACGCTCATCTCCATGTACTGGTCGGCGATGCACTCCCCGCAGGACCTCACGGGCTGCAAGGGCCTGCTCCCCGCCAGGTCCACCTTCTGCTGGCAGATGGGCACGTTGCAGCTGTGGTAGCTGGCCGCCCGGTGCAGGGCGGGCACCGGCGCCTCGTACCGCATGTCCACGTCCGAATACCCGTTGTCCCGGTTGCCGAGCCACTGCATGGGCGCCGACATCAGCATCTGGTCGCCGCGGCCGGAGTCGTGCCGCGAGCGCGGCATCGCGAGCGTCTGCAGCCCGCGCCTGATCTCCGCCTGGCCGCACGCGTCGGCCCCGATCTGGCACTTGGCCCTCATGTCCTGCTGCAGGCCCCCCCCGTGCCACTGCGCGTCGTCGTCCGGCAGCACGAAGGAGCGGCAGCGCTGCAGGATGCGCGCGGCGGGCGGCGAGGCGCTCTCGCAGTCGAACTCCCCGTACGCGATGGACACGGCCCGCTGCAGCATGGGCTCCGAGTAGCCGCCGCCGTCGCCGCGGCCCTGGCGCTCGCCGTAGCGCGGCTCGCTGCCGCCGACGGGGGGCCCCGCGTAGCACGCGTCGTCGTCGGGCATGGCGGCCGCGCGCTCGTCCTCCGCGCGTCGCTCCTCCGGCTCCTCCTCCTCCTCCTCCTCCTCGGCCGGCTCCTCCTGGTGGGCCACGTGCTGCTGCTGCTGCTGCCGGCACTCGTCCATGACGCGCGCCAGCAGCCGCGCCACCTCGCGGTTCTCCGGGTAGAGACGCGCCGCGTGCTGCAGGTCCTCCAGCGCCGCCAGGAACTGCCTGAGCTCGCACGCGGAGACAAAGGATCCCCCCTCCGGATAGCCTCGGCAGACTGGAGGGTCAAGTGCTGCTAGCGAGCACCTACGAGGGCCGCAGACACAAACCTGAGCTCGCAAACAAACACGAAGGTCCACCGGATAGCCTTTGCAGGCTGTCGGATCAAGTGCTGCCAGCGAGCAGCTTCGAAGGCCGTAAACACAAACGCGTGCACACACAGATACGTATCCCCGTGTGGTTTACGCAGGCTGTTGGGGCAACACTGTTAGCGCTGGCACGGTGTGCGAGAGGGCCAGTGGGGCTCGGCCGCAGTGCTGATGTTTACGCACTGCAGCAGCTACTCAATTAAAGGCTGAGCTGACAGAGTAGGCCGAGGAACATTTCCGACAAACGTCAGTAACGTTGGCCGAGTGTGGGAATCGAACTCAGATCACCGGGGTTCATAGCGCAATGCAAAAACCCCACCGCTCCTCACACAGATACAATATTAACTCACAGGCAGACACACGCCTAGAAACACACACACACACACCCACCCACGCGCACTCTCACAATAAGAAGCACACATCCACGAAAATAACCGGCCCTGGGGTGGCGCTACCGGGGGATGACAAGCATATTGATCACGTCTGTAATAACACGCGCACACGTGTGTGTTGGCACCAAGGCTCTCCGTGCGTGGCTGCGTTGCCGTGACCCTTGCGTTGCACGACACGCCACACAGGGCTTCGGTACATTTTTCACCGGCAGCCTAAGCGTGTTGCTACACGACACGTGTTTCCGTTGGAAATGCAGATGGTGGATTTTTCAGTCAGCGGATAAGAATTTGGGCAGGGCCGCATTGCGTTACCGCTGCGAGACATCGCAGCGATCACTCTCAAGTGTGACGTGGAGCGGCCAGAAAAAAACGATTCCCGCCTTGTGGATTATTTACAAATGTCTTACTTTGTCGATACACCGAAAAAACATTTAAATACTGTATAAGTTTGGTGATACTGCACACGCCTAGCGATCTTGTCGCGTGGCTCCATGGCAGAGCGAGCGGCTCGCAATTAGTCGGATGCGAGTTCGCATCCTGGATTGGGGTTGACTCATCGCCCCTTTGGGGTAGATAAAATGACCAACGCTTTGTGGGGAAGTCCACAGTCGTCTTATGGAGTGACTCTCCCCGGCCATAGGAATGGGGAATTTCCACCAGTGGCTCTGGGTGGAAAACAGGAATGAGTACTGCCTCAGTGCTCATTTGAGCAGGAAATAACTTTGACTTGACATTCTCAGTGGCTCAGGTCTCCGTCGCAAATGAGACTTTTGTTCCGTTGGACTCTCACCTGCTATTAATAACGGTTACCCATAGTGTTTTATGAGTTTAGGTCACGTGGAAAGTTATGCAAGTGCTGTGTACCCGTGGATGTGTTGGAGAAACCGACTGGACAAACAGCACTTAACTTTTTCCAACACATCGACGGGTACACAACACTTGCATAACTTTCCACGTGACCTAAACTCATAAAAACTATGGATAATATCGGTCATGAAAGCCTTCGAACTAAATAACGGTTACGCGCGCGTGCATAACAAAACACGCCCGTTTGTACCGCGCTACGCAACCGCGAACGTAGCTCGGCGGAAAAATCGCTTACGGCGAATCCGTAAAAACATTTCAGCGCGTTTCCAGAAAAACGCAGCGGAAAACGTGTCCCGGCGTTATAAATATCCACGCGTCAATTAGGACCGCGAGCGTGCCGCCCACAACGAACGGCGCGTCACCTGCTGCTGCGCTTGGCTCGCGCCCGGGCGTACAGCGCTTCGTGCGATCTTGGCTTCAGCTCCAGCGCCTTGGTCGCAAACTCCTCCGCCAGCCCGTAGTCCTGGCACCATCGCGCGGGCAAACAGCGTCGACATCACCCACGTGCGCCCGGCGAGACGACGGCCCCCCCCCCCCAAACCCACCAGCTGCGCCGCTCAGGTGCCGATACCGCGGCTGAAAACAATTTACCCCCCTCGAGAGACACCTGCGCTTAAGCCTGCTAAGCTGCAGTAATTCCGCGAGAGATTGCCGTTTCATTACAGGGCAAATTACGCGCGCCGTCTCGCCGCGTGGCTCAGCGGATGCTTGTCTGGCTCAGCGGGCAGGTCTCTGCCGGGTCAACGGAAAAAAACAAAATCAATTCCATTACGGGAATTTATATCGCGCCAGATGGCGGCTTGTAGTACAAGGCAGGAAACACGACGTTCATTAGAGCCGAGCTGACCGACACGCGGACGCACGGGAGGGAGCGGGGGTGTGGTACGGTGGGAATGGAGGTGGTTCCGCGCAGGGAGGACACGGCGAGGCGTGGAGCGGGGAGGTGTGTGGCGGCGAGCGACGAGGTGGAGCCTCACGTTGAGCTTGCGGCGACAGCGAGACAAGTTGAGGTAGAGGGTGACTCGCAGGTCCTGAAAGGTGCCCAGCTCCTCGCCAAAGCTCTCTCGTGGGAACCTCTTGAGCGCCAAATGGTAGCGCTGAGCTGCCTCCTTCATCCGCCCCGACTGCTCGCACGCAAAGACAAAGATCCCCAAATTATCCCCTTAGCGCTTAGGGGCAAGTGTAAGCTTTTCTCGGGCTGCTCATCACGCCAGAACTTTGTCATTACATTCCACGAGCTAAAATATCACGAGAGCACATCGGACACGAATACACAGAACGGCAACGTAACGTTTTGTTAAGACACATTTATGGGGAAGGATGCACAGCGAGGCACTGGAGGATGGGACTGGCATCCGATCATGGATATAGCTCTGCCTTGCGCCCTGCGTCTGCCGAGATAGGCTCCGGCTCACCTCAACCCTGTACAGGATTAAGCGGTTTTGGACAATGAATGACACTAGCTGCGGTGCCGTACCATGGCGAGTTTCTAATCGGAGCGGCAAGGCTCGACAGCGACTTCCTCTCCAACACCGGTTAGGTGCGAGTCACTGCAGTGACAACTGCTCCATCAAACCTAGTGCCCAAGGAAGCCCGAGGGTCATGTGAGAAATGTCTAAGGAAGTAACCAAGGAAAGCCCGGAGGCGGCTCTTGGCGTGGCCCGGATTGATTCCGAGGCTGCTACGGCCCGGAAGTGAGGAACCACCCTGCGGAGTGGATCGGCAACTGCGTTACTCTTCATTTGTAACACAACCGCGTGCCCTCTGGACCCCTGTGGTTGTCCTACGTGTTGGTGGTCTGCCTGCGGTGCTCGTGGCCAGACTGTGCCACCGTTCACATGCAGTACAAACCGTGCAAAGTCACGTCCAGAATAACATTGAGTAACAAAGACACGGATTAAGGTCATTCGCGGTTTGTTTGTTTTGGCGGAGGCACGAGTAGCTGCACTAGTCAAACAGGAGGGAATGCCTTTCCACCCACCGGCTGCCGCAGCGAGTAGCGCTACCGCCTAACAGCAAGACGTCCCTGGGTTCGATTCCCGACGTGGGTGCCTTTCTGTGTGGAGTTTGAATGTTTTCCGTGTCTGTGTGGGTTTTCGCCGGGTACTATGGTTTCCTCCCACAGTCCAAAGACATGCTGCCTACATTGTTTGTCTTGACAAAATTGCCTCCGGTGCCCTGAGATGTTGTAACTTGCTGAGCCCTCCGCGTTAGACAACTGTTAAAAAGAGCTACATAGCTCATCGGTTCCTTCCCGCTTAACTACAAACTGACCGACTGACTTCTCTTATTTGTAGGCACTCCTGTTCATACCACATTATTTTCCGTTCAAATGAATGTGTTGAATTTTAAAACCGTTTACAGTACTAACGGTTTCCATGACACTTCTTTACTCGCAACGAGGGTGTTTTGTTGTCCTGTCTCTCTGACAACGATAGGATCTTGTCAGTGATAAGACTCAGCTCTCTTGATAACACGCATCTACACCTCCTCCATTCGGCCGCGTCCACACTATTTCCACTACTGAAGAAAATCCAACCATTGTCAGAAACCGCTTAATCCTGCACAGGGTCACGGTGAGCCGGAACCTTTCCTGGCAGACACAGGGCGCAATGCAGGGCTATACCCAGAATGGGACGCCGGTCCATCACAGGGTACCACGGGGGCAATTTAGAAAATCTTCGTGTTCTAATCAGTACCTGGCAGGCCCAGCCAGCACCACCCTCCCGTTTTATTGTGGAGCCATCCGTTACAGTACAGGATAGGTGGGGTCAACAGCCGCCTCGTTTAACAACGGCTCTGTTAGAACAGTTGTTGATGGAACGATCCCGGCTCGGGCTGGCCGGGAAAAACGCGTGACGGATATGCGGAGCGTCGCGGCCGGCGCGCGGACCCCCCCCCGGAGCCCCCCACCTTATAAAGCTCGTTCCCCTCCTCGATCACGCGGTTCAGCAGCAGCACCGTGATGTCCGGCTTCGACGTCGCCATGGCCCAGGAGGCGGGGCCTGCGCGCCGGAAACGACACGGCCAACGCAAGCGTCGCGACCTTCCTCTCAAACGCGTCGCGAAAGAGGACGGCTTATGTTGGGCGTTTATGACAATCACGGTCGTGCCTCTCACGGTCACGTCTCGAGACGACGAATCCGTTTGGGTCTCTCGCCGTGCAGTACGATGCTGTAGTATCCATGGCCCTGCAGACGTGGATACTACAGAGCTACTTCTGACCTCCGAGCCAAACAGTGGGCGGGAGAACTAGTCCGAGTACGGCCCTTCTGTGAATCCACTGCTGGATGAAGGCCTCCCCGCGTCGCGTCGATCACGGGGGTTGTTTAATCAGTCCTCGGCACGCTCGTCAGTGCGGGCCGGTCAAACGACGGGCGTCCGGACCGGTTCACCTATCCTTCACAACTATCCAGAAACAGAGCGCAGGTCTCTGGGTTCATAGTGCAGTGGACTATTATTTATGGATCGACGGTTGCCATGACGTTTACAGTCCACACTGGCGATGCCCGGCGCGTCCCCGAGCCTGTACGTCATCGCGAGGGCACTGGAGGTGATAACGAGTGACCCTTAAACCACGAGGCACGGCGACCAGACCTCCAGCCCAGGCCGCCCGTCGGCATGTCGCGTGCCGCTATTTGCTCCGAACGATAAGCCCGCGTGCAACCGGCACCTAGGTTTGCGCCCTTCTTGAGCAGGGCGAGCACCACGGCCGTGTTGCGGCAGCCGATGGCGCGGTCCAGCGGGCGCATGCCGCTCTCGTCCACGTGCTCCATGTTGGCGCCGTGCTCCAGCAGGAACGCCACCTGGGGCGGCACGGTTCGCGGTTACGACCCGCGCCAAACCCGTGGCCCCAGAAACATCCTCGCAATCACCGAGAGAGCGAATCAGGCGGTCCGACGAAATGTTCACACCCCAGGCAACGCTACCTTTTGGCAATATTCGGCTTAACACAGGTGAGAGTGGGCCACAAAGAAGGCGGT
Source organism: Geotria australis (assembly GCA_036362915.1). Lineage (NCBI taxonomy): Eukaryota > Metazoa > Chordata > Hyperoartia > Petromyzontiformes > Geotriidae > Geotria > Geotria australis. Next base: position 9,491,157 of record JAZEWU010000006.1, on the reverse strand, counting down.
CTCTGGTGTGGGCCAATTCGTTTCAAGGACAATGCGTAAATTACCAAAACAGATTTTTTTGCACGTTTTACCACGAGCATGTGTGGTTATTGCAAAACTTGTGAAAGGTTTAATGTTCGAATCTCTTATCATCTCGATTATTGCCATAACGGGCAAAATCTTTTCTCATTTTTCATCCTGATGAGTAACGTTCAGTTTCATCCAGTATGGTTTTCTGTGTTATAACAAAGCCCTCGACCGTGAAATTGACGCTAAGCGCGCTTGCTTCCGTATGTGGCGCAGTGGTAACAGCTGCGCCTCACAGAAAGAATGGTCTTGACCGAGGCAGTTCGATTCGCGCCCTGGGTGCCTTTCTGTGTGTTCTCCCCCTGTGCTGCGTGGGTTTCCTCCAGGTTCTCCGGTTTCCTCCCACAACTAAAAAAAACCGAATTAATTGGCCGACAACATCATAATATAACGGACGCAGTGTGTGGCAATAATGTTGGCGCCAGCAAAACCGCCTGGCTGCCTCCTCTGCCTCTCCGCGGTTTCCTCCCTACGCCTCTCCGCGCTTTCCTCCCTACACCTCTGAGTCATTCTCTCTTCTAATGTATACCTTCCGCATTGAATGAATATGTGCCCGATATAAATTGTAATTTTTGGCAATTCGCATGTTTCCTGCATCGCAGGAATCCCGTAAAAAGCTTGCAAGCTCACTGGGTATTTTTCTGCTGTAATAATACATATCTGTCAAAGTCGAATGAATATCTTCGACATTGAATGAATATGTGCGCGTTAGAAATGGAAAATTATTATTATTAATATTAAGTAATGTTTCACGTTAAGAGCGGTGAATGACACGGCGTCGTGCTGACCACTTCGGCGTCGCCGTGGAAGGCGGCCAGGCCGAGAGGCGTGCGCCCACTCCGGTCGGCGTGGTTCACCGGGGCGCCGTGCGCCAGCAGCGTCTGCACCACGGCCAGGCGGCCCTTCAGGCAGGCCCAGCTGAGGGCGCTCAGCCCCTCGTGGTCCGCCACCGACACGCTGGCACCTGCCACGGAATAAAATGTCGAACACAATCAGCACGGTCACGCAACAATAACCGCCGTTCGCCGCCAAGTGGCGGTGACGTCGCCGCGGCGCCTGTCCCAGGCGATACGCCACAGGGCACGCAAACACAAACGGCTGCAACGCAAACGTGGGGCGGTGACGGGGCGGGTGGACGCGTACGTGCCGCTTGTCGCGGAGGTTCGTGGTTCCCGCCTAGCGGCCACCCTGGTTCGTAACACGGGCGTTTTATGCATGAATACTACTTAAAGTGGACATTAAAGATCGTGCGATGCTGTTTGCGAATAGAGCAAGTCACGTGTGCCGGCGTCACAGGCCGAATTTCGCACATTTGACCAAGCACTTGCAAGTTGCTTCATTGCGAAAACCACGCCGCAGCCTCACTCCCTGCCGGGAGACTAATGGCCGACCTGAAAGTCAGCGCGGTGTTCACCTTGTGCCACGGGGGGGAGGTCCCCCTCAACCAGACCGCAGCAGTGCTTTGGATTGATCGAGATGAGATGTGACGCAAGGTGCCGAGTTGCCGACGCATTTAAGCGAGGGCTCTCCCTTTCACTGCAAATCCCAATTCGTTCAATCGACGATACACGCAAAGCCGACTTCACCGATTGAAAAAGTGGCTGCGCAGCGTTTATTTGGCACGAGCGGCGGCCGGATGCCGGCGCAGGGGCGTATCTACGGAAAATAGCGACTGTGGCAAGCACTGAAATTGCGCCCCCGTCAAAACATCTGACACCTATCTTTTAGATAACTTTACCATTATATCAGTTCAAAAATACAAGTCAAGCTTGTTAATCTTTTCATTAACTAAAAATGTTTTCACGATCCCAGGATGGCTTGTCTGACTTTAATACAGCCCACGCGCCCCCGCGTGCTGGGAGCGCGTGGGCTGTAGCTCCCTGTGTTAAGCGTATTTATTTAGCTTTAATTTGTTGTACATTTGTCATTTTTAATCTCTCCCTTTTCTCTTTGGTTGGCGGTTTGTTCCTGTGTAACTTTGATGTTTGTTTTTGTTGTCTGCCATGCTCTTGTTGCTTGTTTTTTGTCTGTTTTGCGCAGCCTACTTCCTTGCCCAGTCCTGCCTTGCCTAAACTCGCCTCGTGGTGTCGCGTGTGGAAGTTGTGTTTTTGTTGTGGGTGGGTGCGTTTTTTTGTGCTGTTGCGTGTGTCTATGTGTGTGTTCTTGTGCTTCAATGTTGATTGTTTAATTTGGATTGGGGTTGTACCCCCCTCGTGTCTGTCTCTCTGTCTTCCTGTCTCTGTGTCCCTATGTCTCTCCCTGTCGCTCACCATCCCTCCCTCCCTGTCTCCCTCCGTGTTTGTCTTTAAGGAAGTGACGGCCATCTTAGGGGACGCTGGCAGATTTTTGCCGCTCTTAAGATTGCCAGATTCACGACCTTTCAGTATATTCGAAGCAGCCTTAATCATTTATTTTCTGTTGCTTTGGTTTTTATTCGGGTTTTTTTCTTTCGTTGTTGACATGCCGTCCTCTTCGCGGCCCTTGTGCAGCGCTTTGTGACCTTCGGGTGAAAGGCGCTATATAAATTGATATTATTATTATTAGAAACTGCTCAGCGGCACCCCCCTTCAAGTGGCGCTCAGGGCACGTGCCATACCTGCCATGGCCTAGATAGGCCACTGAGGCCGGTGCGTCGTGCCGTGCGTGCGTGTAAGTCGTGCGTGCATGGGCACCGACCGCGGGACAGCAGCACGTCCACGGTGTTGGTGTGGCCCTCGCACGCGGCCGCCATGAGCGCCGTGCGGCCGCGCCGCTCGGGCGCGTCGGCCTCGGCCCCGCGCCGCAGCAGGAGCAGCACCACCTGCGCGCGCGGCACACAGGCGCAAGCGCACCGGTCCCCGGGTTGAGCGTTTGTCCGCCACGATCCGGCGATGCGGACGCACAACGGGACCAAAGTCCGGTTCGGAACCAGTGAGCACAAGCGGTGAGGGCCAGCCTTGGAATGAAACTACGGCTACGGGGGAAATTGTGCGATAACAGACTGAACTTTACATTTGCTCAAACAGTTGATACCCTATCCCAGAGGTCTCCAACCTTTTTAACACAAGATCAATGTTATAATCTGAATGCAACACAAGATATACCCTTAAAAGTTCTTCTTCTCTAAAACCCCAAAAATATACGCTATACATAACACTCACCAATTCTTATTGCGACACCTGTGCTTGCTGCACACTATCTGTGCATGCATGCATGCACACCATCTCTGGCAGATTGAATTTATGACCCGCGGCCACCACAGTTTTGAATATAACCACCGTACAGAAACTTGCCTTTTCTGACTCTCTCTATAAATGTTTTTAATTGTTAAGATTGACTGTTCAAGACGCTTGGACTGACCTGTCGATCACGATCGGCTGACTGGAGACCACTGCCCTATCCTCACCATGTATTGTTCACATGAGAGTACATCCAAAGGGTTAATCGGTCTAACGTATGATTGGATGGCATGAAATGATTTCCCCCTCTCACAAATTGATGAATTATAACATGCCGTATAATGACGCCAATCAAATATATATATATTTCTTACGCTGCGATAAATTTAGTTTAGCGTCTCTTTCATTTGCACGGTGCCACGTGACCATATTGCATGGGTCACACGTACAGTAAAGATGTAACCAAATTTTCACACGCGGTATTCCATGCCTTGCAGTCACTAACGTGGGGGTCAAGGTAGAAGCGTTCACGTCGCGATCCGTCAGGTAATACTTGGTATTGCCTGCGAATTCTACCAAACACTTCGAGGCCGAGCTGAAAGACAACGATGTCCAGAGGCTGACCATCGTGCTCCGAAGAATCGCAAAGAAGAAGAAGAAGTCACTAACGTAACAATCAATTTTAATCCAAGAAGCGGTTCATCATTGCAAACCCAACGTGAGCCTGGACCAGCCTTCACACCTAGCCCTAACGAGCATGATCTATTCCAGCTTAGAAATCAAATCACTAACTTTATTCACACACAACTGGACACCATAAGCCTCAGCGTGCTGTCGGCAATGGCACGCGTGCGCTGTAAAGTCGCTAGTTTTCTCAACGTCCCTGTTGAACGAGCCGGCGCCCGGGTCGCAGTGCGAGGCAGCGAGGGAGACGGGGACTCATCACCTGCCAGTGGCCCTGTCGGGCGGCGCTGATGAGCGGCGTGACTCCCCGGCGACCCGCCTGGGAGAGCAACGCCCCTCGCTCGAGCAGCAGCTCGCACACCGAGAGCCGTCCGCGGCCCGCTGCTGCCGTCAGCGCTGCAGGAGCGACCGCGGGCGGCGGGGGGGCGACATCAAACGCCATCGCAACACGCTACAGCCCTCCGTCACTTCCCCACCGGCACCGCAGTGTTGTTTATAGATAGCCACAGCCGCTCTTTAGCACGCGCTAAGACAACGGAAGGCTTGGCAGATCGAGGGCAGACAAGGATAAAAATTACCCGCACGGTTTTAAAGATTTCTTCGCAGCTTGCGGCAGGTTCAAAATACAGCGGCCAGGCAGCGAAAAAGGTGAAATGGAAAAATCCCAAACCGCTAATCAATTTTCGTCGGCATTTCTCACACAAACGCATTTCACGAGAGATAGATATATATATGTCTACATCCAGCCAAAAGTGCCGTGGCGACTTCAATAAAACGGAACATTTATGTGACGCCCTTACACGCGGTGGTGGCGCCGCGGGACACGCAGCGAGGTCACACAGACCGGAGCTGTGAATGAAAGCGGCAGCGCTGCCTGATGGTGCTCGCTGCCCCCCAGGGAACCCGGACACCAGCCATCTTCCTGCCACGGCCCTGAGTTATGAAAACCCATTACAGTCCACCCATCCGCTGAGTGCCTACGATTTGTAACCGTCAAGTCGGGTCCCACGTTTCGCCTCCTCACGGGGCTTTGTGTGCACCGCCACCACAAAATCACGATTGTTAAGCCCCGCATATTCAAGGTGACCTTGTCAGGCCTCACGCCAAGACTTTACGGGGTGAAGGGGGAGCTGGCAGAGAAGCGGTTAATCGTCGGCAGAGCGAGGATAATTTGTTAATCACAGACGCGCCACTTGGTGACGGTGAGTGTATTGGTGATGGTGAGTGTATTGCTCCGACACTGCGCGCGTGAATATGCGTGCTTCGCGGAGGACGTGTGAATCAATGAGACCGCTCGCGGGCGGCGCGACCGCTTGCACCTGTTCGCCACGCGGAATCGGCTCGCTCCGCTCACGCAGCCGGCACCGGCGGTGGGTACACAGTCTAGGCTCTCTGGTAAATCACGGGGCGCAAGCCGTCGTAGCGAGTGACTGTCACGAAAGCGGCGACAAGGGCAAACGACCTCCCGCAGGCGTGCGCGAGCACCGGGCGATTAGCGAGACTTTTGGAACCGAATTTCGCTGAATTACCTGCAGTAAAAGACAGAAATAAACGCTCGTGTTACAGGAGACGGCAAAGGGAAAAGGGATGCCAGACGTCTTCATGCGACGGTTTGAAACGAGCGAGGACGGACCCGACGGCACGGTCAGTCCCGCGGCGCGGCGTGAGTTAGGAGCGGCCGCGACTCTCGGATCAATACGGGTCCCACCTGTTTCTCCCCACAGGGTGTCGAAGGCATCGATCTGCACGCGGCTCCCCTCCCCGCCCTCTTCGTCCTCCTCCTCTCGCTCGCTCGACAGTGATGGAAGACTTAGGAGGTATTCCACGACCTGGCGGAGGGCACAAGGAACGTTTATTTTCCCGCTGCACTCCCGACAGGGAAAAGCGCCCCGCGGATGCTCTGTCAGCGCGTTATATGAAAAATATCCCTGCCGCGCGTCTCGCCCGCCGTTCCACGCGCATATAAAGAGGGCGCAGCACTTCTGACAACTGTGCTCTCGCGTCGTGAGGTAAAAAAAACATTTCAATGAAACATGGGTGCAGTTTCCACTCCGCTGCACTTGTCCCAACAGCCGAGGGAGAAAAAGCCACAAGTCTGTGTGCGTGTACGCAAGTGCGAACATGCACAGACGGGAGTGTACGCATTCCCCAGGTAATGGAAATGATTAAACCAGGGGTGGAGGCGGGTGTGAACACAGCTTTGTACGATACGCATATACGTATTCTGTAAGAAGGCAATGTGCTGGCAGTGGTGCGTAAGCAAATACTCCAAATAAATAATATTTTTGGGCCGCATTGTTTTTTTGCCTGTGGTGCGGGCAGCTTGCCGGAAGCCATTAACGTTGTTTTCATGGGGCCCCGCCATCTTGCTGTCCCTGCTTTAGCTGTTCTTTGGGGACCTTTAGGCCCCCACTCGCTTTCCCCTTCCACTTTTTCCTCCCCTCTCTCGTCCGTTAACTCTCTTTCCTTTTTACCTCTGCCTTCCCATCCCTTTACTCCACCACACGTGGCGTGCCAATGTACTATGTAACTAACAAACATTGTTTCAAACACCGGAAGATGGAATCCAAGCCACGAACTATGACTCGCAAGTCCCGCGAGTCACCGTGGCACCTAAATATACCGCACGTAAAATAATTCTATAGCCACCTGCCATGCTTGGCCAGCCATCAGGCAAAGCTGTAAATCGCGGTGTTCGTGTTGCTTCCGCTTGAAAAGCAAGGGGCGATGTTACGATTGTATTTTCAGCGTAGAAAGCCATCCGACGGCGCCAGGGGACGACAGACGGGCTCCACCTGTAGCTCCCGCAGGCGGCGCTCGCGTTGGGGAGCAACGGGCCGGGACGAGGGAGCGCCTCGCTCACCTTCACGTGGCCCATGCTGGCGGCGGCCGTGAGCGCCTGCTGAGCCGCCTGCCTCTTGCTGATCTGACCCGGCTGGTCCGCTTGACTCCAGTCCATGGCGGCAAGATATTCCACGGTGGACAAGTGGCCCTGGAGCGCGGCGTGCACCAGGGCGCAGCGGCCCTCCCGGTCCACTCGCGGCACCTGCGGCGCCAACGCGTGTCAAACGCCGGGCGCGCTTTCCGAGGCGATATGCGAAGGTGCACGTTGGCGATAATTAAAGCTCTCGCAGAGTCACGCGAAAACTTTTTTAACAGAACTTTGGGGATTTTTTTTTGCATCATCGTCATTAACGGCGTCTTATATCATGGCTGTGAACCTCTTCCGAAGCCTATTACTATAACATCGTTATGTCTTGAGGTGCTATCGTGCATGTAGCTGTACAGCCATTGCCGGATTAAGGCATGGGCTTTCGGGGCTGCAGCCCCTAAGGCTTTGTTTACAAGATATTACGTAAAGCAAATGTTGGAACTTTAATTGTAGTTAGCCTTGTAAAAACTAATAATTTTTTTTTTTCCTTTAGAAAATATTACTGGGGGCATCACGGTACCTGTAGCCCAGTGCCCTACAAAATCGTAATCTGGCTCTGTGTACAGCCCTTTTGTCAATCCACTGCTGGATGAAGGCCTCCCAATGCCGTGCGGGTCGTGGGGATTACCTGACCAGGGTTCACACCGTCTCGCGATAACTCCCACCCCGGCACCATCAGGGGTCGGCGTGCCCATCGCGGCGCCACCCAGTCTCAACCCTGCACCGCGTCTGCGACTGGACCGGGCGCATCCCCCGCGATCCGATCCGCGAAGCGTGCGTCGCGAGCTTCGGCAGCGACGTCAAATACGCCGGATCGACTCTGCCGCGGAGCGGACGCACGACGCGAGAGAGCGAGCGAGCGATGGGGTCACCTGGGCGTTCCCGTGGCACAGCCTGGCGACCACGTCCGTGTGCCCGGCGGCGGCGGCGTGGCTGAGTGCCGCCACGCCGCTGGTGCCCGTGCCGTCGGGGCAGGCGCCCGCGTCCAGCAGCAGGGAGACGGCGTCGCCGTGGCCCAGGTGGGCGTGCACGCAGAGCAGCGGCGCGCCTGCCAGCGCCTCCGTGCCGCTCTCCACGTCCGCGCCCGCCAGGATGAGCAGCCGCGACACCTGGCGAGGGTAACCACACGCGCGCGCTCAACACCGTCGTCACCGGCCCTGGTCGATCCACTGCTGGACGAAGGATTCCCAAAGCTGTCGGAATGTCACGCCGTCCCGCGATGGAACAATCTAGCTCGCGGCTGACCATGGATTCCCATCGCAATGTTTAACCGTTTTCAATGTTTTAACTACCTTGCATTTTTATTTTTATTTCGTCCCTTATGTGCAATGCTGTGTGTAAATGGTTATTTTTTGTTTGGTTAATTTGTTATTTTTATATATTTTATTTATTTTTGTAAATTTATTTGTGGTGTCACAGGAATCCTGGAAAGAGCCTGCAAGCTCACTGTGTATTTTTCTGCTGTAATAATAAACATCTATCTATCTGCCTATGATTTCATTGCTCCATCTCCCCGGTAGTCGGTCTCTCGGGCTAGTTCCGTCCCCTGCCTGGCACTCCACTATCCTCGACCACCAACCATAGCATCCTGCCTAAGCAAACTTCTTTTCTCAGCAGTCAAAATGTGACTACCGTGTCAATCACCATAGTCCGATTATATATTCATTTATTCATTGACAGAAACCGCTGAATCCTGTAGAGGGTCGCGGTGAGCCGGAGCCTATCCCGGCAGACACAGGGCGCAAGGCAGGGATATACCAATGATGGGACGCCAGTCCATCACCCATTAGTTAATCTAAATTTTAAATCACTTGCCTCCACCACAATTCGACAAATCGTCACGATGTGGAGTCATGCTCCGTTCGAGAAGAGTCTCCGTTGTGCGTGTAGCGCCTCTAGTGGCTGCAGGCGCGCGGCACGGGCGCCGCCCCATAAAATTGATCCAACCAATGCATAGTAACACGTAAAATCCTCACACGCTCACATGACTCAATCAACGCAACCCGAGCTGACATTGCTCAGTGCCATAGGGAAATGAGTTACAGCCAAGAGAACTGGATAAGGGGATATTGCTCAAGCTTAGGGCTCCTGTTTACGGTTAATAGTTCAGATCACCGATCGGGTCAAAGGTAATCGATACGATTGGGGGAAGGGGCGCACCTTGATGTTGGGTGTGTAGAGGTTGCGCAGGGAGGTGAGGGCGGCGGAGAGCCCGTCGGTGCTGTGCGCCACCCACAGCGCTTGCAGCACGCTGGACGAGATGCCGGGTCGCTTGCTGAGACCCTGCGCGTGCGCACACACACCGGCTTTACTTCGCCACCGGGCGAGGGCCACTCAGGCACACGTCTCTTTTGCAACGGCGGCGGCCAGGGGTGCGCGGAAGGTACGGTTTAGAATATCTCGGTGCAGAAGAAGAAGAGGGAATGTAGCCATCAACATTAAGATGTGAACAGCAGGGTTGAGAATTGCTTTCCTTAGATGATCTTTCAGGATAGCCGTGTCGAGTGTCCCCCCTCTCTCTCGTTCGCGACGTTTTGCCTCCCACCATGGAGGCATCGTCAGGCGTGGGAGGCGAAACGTTGTGAAGGCGAGAGAGGGAACACTCGATACGGCTATCCCGAAATAACAACTATGGAAAAAAAAATCTCATATATCGAGCCGTGAGAAGCTATATTAGTACAACAAAATAAACTGTCAGCAAAATAAAATACGATATAAATAACGTCCGCACATTAACATTCGGCTGTGAATTTTACTCGGGTCTGCAAGAGCTTCAACCACTGTGACACAATAACAAGACCCGCTTGAGTTGCTCAGCCATGTCCGGCACCAAGTCAAAACAACGGCAATCTCACTCATCGGGGCAGTTTGTTCGGGGAACAACAACATGCTCGGGTTTACGGAAAGGTTCAGGATATGAATTATAGATAGCGCCGTGGCAAGGGGCAGGGTGCGGTACCCATGAGGGTGTGTTCGGGGAGGGAGGCCTCACCTTGTAGATGTGCGCTTTCAGGATGTGGTGTCCCAGCTCCAAGGTTTGCTCTGGACTCAGCGTGCCGCCCTGACGCGACAGAGCCATGGCGAGCAGCGCGTGCCCGCTCCTGAACAAACACATAGACAAATCCCCCGTATAGCCTTAACAGACTGTAGGGTTAAGTACCGTTAGCGAGCACCAACGAAGGCCGTCACGGCACACGAGGGGGTGGCTGGCCAGCACTACGCCCGGACGCCTTTGTATCCCTAGTGGCAATGTTTACACACTGCACTAGGTACTCATTTGAGGCTGAGTCGACCTAGGGGAGGCCCAGGACCTGTTCAGAAAATCGTCACTGGTGTTGGTCGTGAGCGGGATTGGAACTCGGGTCGCCAGGTTTGTAGCCCAGCACGCTAACCACTGGGCTACCGCTCCCCGCAAACACACTGAACGAACGCGCACGCCAACACGCATACACGAGCGCGCACGCACAAACGCACAAAACAAGCGCGTCGGTCGTTTAAATTAAATGGGTCCCTGCATGGCGACGGACTCTATGTGTCAAAACGTCATTCCCGGAACTTATTGTGCGTTGTTTAAAAAAGATCTCGCAATGCCAGGAAACAGTCAAACGAGTAAATTATTGTGATGGCCGCGTGACACACGGCATAACGCGATAATAAGAGAGAACACACTCTCGCCGACTGTCTCGTTTGCATTCACTCAGAGAACGATGGGTGCTGCGTGGTGGCAGATGCAGATGTACGAGGGGGGGGAGGGGGGAGGGGGCGAACCAGGCGAGCCTCCATTCATCCCGAGTGATCTAGTGCTCTCCACAATTAACACTCAACCCGGTGCATGTCAGTGCTGATGTAGTGGAACATGCCTGGTACAGACCATTAATCACAGAGGTGAAGCCAAAGGCATTCCCGGTGCCTCTTTATTTCAGAACGCCAATTGTCTTTTGGTGAGATTTGTTGAAATATGTTAGGGCATCCACACTTTACCACACAAGCTATAAACCAGGATATACATATATCTCTCCCTCTTCAAATAAACTTTATGCAATGTGCTGCTGGTAGCTGTAAATCTTGTTTTACTACGGGGTGCACAGAGAGCGCAGCCAACTTGCCGAAGGATTGATTGGATTGAAAATCAGGAAAGGAGCACATTTGTTTCAATCTTCTTGCCGTAACTAGGCTCGGCTGTCGCCGGGTCGCACGAACGCGCTAACTCACCGCAGACGACAAAGACAAAAGACACGCGCACGCGGGCCTACGAGCCGCGTACCTGGGTTCGCACAGGAACCGCTTGCTCTTTCCGTCCAGCCTCCACGCGAGCCACTCGCGCAGCGCCGGGTGTCGGAACATGCGGGTGCCGTCGGCGAGACGCACCAGCAGCGGCGACACCTTGTCCAGGACGGCCGGGAAGTCGGCGGCGGGGCTGCCGGGAGGCGGCGGCCCCACGTGGCCGGCACACAGCGCCTGCAGGAGCCGCGCGTCGGTGAGCGGCTGCAGCGAGGCGAGCGCCACGTTCAGGAGAGGAAGCACGCGAGCGAAGTCGGCCCGCTTCGGGAAGAGCGCGTTGCACTGCAGCTCGAACAGCTCTGACAGCGAGCACGGCAGCTCCTGAACACGGACACGCGGACAGATGTGGGCGCGCTGGGTTTCCTCCGGGTGCTCCGGTTTCCTCCCAAAGAATTTAACAAACACTCGTCAATCTATCGGCCGATAAGAACGTAATACATCGGACGCACCGCGTGGCAATATGATGGCACCGGCAAATTGCCTGGCTAAAGCTTCTGTATTGCAAATCACGAGCAACGTAGTGAGAATTAAAATCATTTCAACAGGCTGGCAGAGAACACCGGCTGTGAATTGTTCATCAACGGTTTGGTGGAGGCTCTGACCTTCGAGCCAGGCCCCGTGAGCGACAGATGCCCCTGCTTGACCAGGTCGAGGGCCAGGCGGAGGTAGAGGAAGCAGCCGTTTGCCAAAGCCGCGAGGCGCGGGGCCATGTCGGCCATCTGGGTCATCTCGGCGCCGTCGGGCCCCGGGGGCCTCCAGGCCTGCCACGCGCCGGTCTGGGTCTGGCAGCCGCCGCTCACGCGCCGCACCGCGTAGCTGCACAGGTCCTCCTCGGGCCCCGTCGCCTCGGAGACGCTGACGGGCCCGCCGAGGCCGGCGTCCAGAAAGATCTCGGAGAACGGCAGCTGCGCCGTCACGTCCTGTGAGCGAACGAATGAACGAACGAACGGTGGTAAACACGACACGAGCGGGCGCGCGTGGGTTCGGTAAAAAAACGATCAAACGAATTCTCGCTAATGGAGCAAGACATCTGTACTCGCGAGCGGATTAATTTGTCGGTGCCTAAAAATCCCCGTAGCTGCCAACCCATATGTTTCAAAGTTGTAACAGGCAATAACCGCTTATAACTGTTTGACAAAAAACACATCTCTTAAGCGGGCCCGCGCATTCGTTAAATCTCACATTAGCTCATGCATAATAGACGACCGCGCCAATTAAAGCGTTATGAATATTTAATCCCGGAGGCGCGGCGGCTAAAATGGAATACTCCGATTCCCCCGCGAGACCGAACGCGGCAGGCTCGAGCGATCGGCGCGTCGCGGCCGGCCGAGGCCCCCGCGTGCCGGCGCAGGCGGGCGCACCTGGGTGGCCGTGCGGACGGTGAGCACCAGCTTGAGGCGCGCGGGGAAGGCGGGCAGGTGCGCGGCCAGGAACGACGCGACCGTGTCGCCGTGGTCGGGCTTGTGGAACTCGGCCTCGTGAAGCCCGTCCACCAGCAGCAGCATGTCCCGGTCGGCCAGCTTCCCCTCTGGTGCCACGCACACGCGCACACACGCACGCACACACGCACACGCGGGCGGACACACGCACGTACACGGACACACACGCACACGCGGACACACGAGCTTCCTTAGTACGGAGTTTGGCAAGCGGCGAGCGCGTTGAGACCCGTACGCGTTGGAGCTGGGAGAGCCGCACGATGCTGTGACGCGGTTAGGTGCGGTGCAGCATCTGCGAGGTGCGGAGAAGCCGCGGAGATCCGTCGCCGTATCTCAAGGAAGCGTATCGAAATGGACGCCAGCTCCATTACAGACACGCTCGGGCAACTCAAGAGTCGAGTGGCAGCCCTGGCAGGGCCAGGCATGAGCGCGCGCGTGTGTGTGTGTACATGTGTACCTGGTGGGGTGTGTAAACACTGTCATTATGGAGATAGAGGCAGCCGGGTGTGGTGCTGGCCGCCCAACTCTTCGTGTGCCGCTCTGACCTTTATAGGTGCTCGCTAACAGCACTTTACCCTACAGCCTGGTTAAGGCTATACGGGGGATCTTTGGACGTGCGTGTGGGGAGCGGTGGTGTAGCGGTTAGCGCGCTGTGCCACGAACCCAGCGACCCAGATCAATTGCCGCTCATGCACCAGTCCTGGGCGTCCCCGAGGTCAATGTGGACTGCATGGTGCTGAGCACCCGCCTTCTCTTGTGCCGCGCCAGCCTTAATAGGCGCTCACTAACAGCTTGCTCTAATAGTCTGTTTAAGGCTATATGTGGGGCATCTTTGCCTTTGTGAATGTGGGTGCGAGTGTGCGCGTGTCCGTGTGCAAACATGGAGCCTTTTGAGGCACTCTCAATGTCTCGATTGAAGCTGTGTGCCGCGGAAGCCGGTCAATACAATTGGACGCCTAACAGCTTTGATGATTAGATGTATTTTACTCGCTGTTAAATCATTTTGCCATTGGTAAAGCAATTACGGAAATCAAGGTTAGCCGTCTCGCTGGCTCCGGCTGCCGTCAATTTCTTAAGAGTAACGCACATCAGCATCAGTGAGCCGATTAGAGCTGCCATTGCCCTTATCAATGGCCAAACAACGACCCTCAGCAATTTACATTTAAAGGTCAAACTGAACAAAAACATGCATTTTTGTAGTTTTACGTACTATGAAAGAATCGCGAGTTTTACATAAACAGGTAATTTGCGGCAGGAATGCCCTCTGGCTTAGAGAGTCATTCCTGCTGGTGGTTTGGGATAGCGCTCGTGTCACGAGAGGGATTTAAAGTGAATTCATTTCACGCCGGGGAAAATTAAACACACGTGTGTGGCGCCCTGCATGCCTCCTCTCGGTTGCTTGACACTCGTAGCCTAGAGTCGACATTCCTCTGCCTTTAAAAGTCCAAAGCACGATCTAAGAGCAAAATGCTACCAGTGGAAAAAAAAAATACGGATGTTAACGTTTTGTTGATGCGGCGTTGGCGCTGCCAGTTCTTTGTCACGATTGCGCAAACATCGCTGGCTTCTAACAAGAGATCTTCAATGAGCGTTCACGGTGAAATTAAACGATGCCAGCCACGTCGGGGTCGATAACCGCGGAACATGTGCACGACCGTCTCCTCTCTCCGCGCTCCCTCCCCGCCATGCCACGGGCAGCTCCGTACCATCCCCCAATCTCTCTCTTCAGGCCGCTCTAAAGCCGGCCGCAAATAACAATTTGAATTGGCTTCTGTTCCAATCCTGCCCCCAGGTTAACTCGGCGTGAAATTGTTTAGTCAATGTCTGAGGCGCTGTAGAGCGTGAGTGAGGGGGGAGAGCGGGCACGGGGCAGGCAGACCCACCTCGCCGGGCAGCCACGCAAAGGCTACCTCCTCCCGGCAGCGACACCGGCCCCAGAATAGCTGCGAGCTCCCTCGAGGTTCACTCTGTCCTGTGCGTCGAGCGCCGATGACTCTTCAGTCGAGTGTTGAGTGACGGGATTGTTCATTATTGCTACTCTATATATTGATATTCGGCTGTACGGCAATTCCCCCGAACAAGCCGCATACAAGTATCATGATCTTGTGACGTTTAAGATATGAGCACCGTGTTTGTATATGAAGAATATAAAAAAACCGACAAATACGTTGATAACACAGTAATCCGCCGACATGCTTCTGCCCTAAGAGGCCGTAATACGTTCGGGGAATCGACATTATTGGATGCATGTTCACGCACGACGTCCCCATCAAGAGGAGACGAAGCATCACCGGGGACAGGGTGGGAACGGCGAGTACCGCTCCTGACACCGCCGCTCCATCACACCCACAGAGACTCCGGCAGCACTCAAAACAAAGCACGGTCTCGGTGTGGGTGAACTGGGTCAACACCCTAGACCGGAGATGATAATAATAATAAAAGCATTTGCATTTTATATAGCGCCTTTCACCCGAGGGTCACAAAGCGCGGAGGTCCCCGGGTTTGTCTCTAGGCGCATCACTTGAAACAGCGGGGCACGTTTTATTAAAAAACTCCACACGTCGGTCCACGCAACGGCACTAGCAGGTAGACTGCAGCGGCTCAATCGGCAGGTCGCGTGCGATGGGTTAACGAGCAGACACTGCCACCTCTTGCACACACGTCTGACCGGCGTGGTATAGAAACTCAAATATCCTGTAGAGCCGCAATTCTCAACCGGTGCGTCGCGACCCATCAGTGGGCTACGAGCGCCACCGAGTGGTCTGTCAAAACCAGACCCAAGTGGGGCAAGTGGGCCTTGAGGCGCAAATGATTGACTCTCAGTTATTCTGTCTTGATGTTATTGACATACCGTTCTCTCCACCGCTCGGATAAAAAAAAAAACCCAAAATTTTGTTTTGCTGATTTTCCGTTCTCTGTCATTGTTGACATGGCGCTCTCTCCGCAGCCCTGTGCAGTGCTTTGTGACCCTCGGGTGAAAATGCTTTATAAATGCTATTATTATTATTGAGAACCGCTGCTCGAGAGAGTTGGCACTCTCGAGCACCGTCTAGCACAGGCCCTTTCACCGGCGGCGACGTCTGCAACCAATTGCAGGGCTGCGCCTTTACCCCCAATACCGCCGCCCCCCCCCCGCCGGCTCATCCCCGCTCGCGCCGTCACGCGGCCGGAGCGGCGCTCACCCTTGCGCAGCGCGGACAGCGGCTGCAGGACGCCGACGCGCAGCGCGGCGCCGGGCTCCTGCACGCACGCGCGCACCGACAGCGCCGCCTGCAGCTCGGGCGAGCGCGCCACCAGCTCGCGGTACGGCGCTAGCTGCGGCGCCCGGCACAGCAGCGCCGCCACGCTGTGCACGAACTCGGGCACCAGGCACGTGCTGGCGCGGTCCGACTGGCAGTAGTGGTAGGCCACCACCTGGAACGGCAGGGCGGGAAGCGTCAGCGGCCCCGTCCGCTCCGGCGCCTCGGCGGCAGAGTCGTCGAGCGACGGCAAAGAGGAAAGTTGACACCAAGGCCGCATCGAGCCGAGGTTCCTCTACGTGTTTGTCCTCCCGTCAAAGTGTACTTTAGAAAATACGAGGTTTTACCCTTTCCGGTAATGAGAAAACAGTGTTAAGATCTTTTAAACACTAAGTGGACACCTTTTTGCAAAGGCTCCAGTTTTCAGGCAGCCACATATGCTTGTGGCAAAACCATGCAAGTTAATGCTGTGATAATGCATTGTCCTTCAAACTTATTGGGCCACTATTAAACAAAGTGTACTTTGTTAAATATTAGAACGTTATCGCGGCATTGTCAGTGTGTTGGCACCTTAACGCAGAACTCTTTCCCACGGAAAATGTGGCCTCTCTAAAATGGAAACTTAGTACACAATACAGGCACCCACGTGAAGTGCAAAATCAATAAACACGCGCACGCGCGCGCGGACACACATGGGCGCGCGCGCACCTTGGCCGCTAGCCTTCTGGCAGGATCGTCGCTCCTCAGATACTGCGCGGGGTTGTAGCTGCTGCTGCTGCTGCCGCCGCCTCCCCAGCTGGTGGGCCCAGCCCGGTCCCTCCCCTCGTCAACATCTGCTCCACAAAACAGGCAAACGTGTTGTTACATGAAGTAAGGTCTTTTATACGGTCATGTAAATTTCAAGCGGTCACTTTAATACGAAAGTGCACAACAGCGTGTTCTGCGAAGTCCAGAGTGAATTACGCGTCCATCGTTTGGTGCGACGTTGGAAATTGACTCGCCATGCGGTAACCATAAAAATAATTTAACACACAACAATAAAGTGCCAGAACATAATATAAAAATGTAGGAACAAACGGGGCGGCACAGTGGCACGGTGAGCAGCGCTGCCGCCTCACAGCAAGAAGGGCCCAGGTTCGAATCTCGGCTCGGGGTGCCTTTCTGTGTGGAGTTTGCATATTCTCCCCGTGTCCGCGTG
>JAZEWU010000006.1:9422559-9474094 GCA_036362915.1 Geotria australis | reverse complement strand
ATAGGCTCCGGCTCACCGCGACCATGTATAGGATTAAGCGGTTTCTGAAAATGGATGGATGGAGGAACAAACGGGGCGGCACAGTGGCACGGTGAGCAGCGCTGCCGCCTCACAGCAAGAAGGACCCGTGTGCCTTTCTGCGTGGAGTTTGCACGTTCTCCCCGTGTCGGCGTGGATTCTCGCCGGGCACTCCGGTTGCCTCCCAGTGCAAAGACATGCTGCTGCATAGGTTAATTGGCCTGCTGACTAAATTGCCCCGTGCCTTGTGGTGGACTGGCGTCCCATTCTAGGTATATCCCTGCTTTGCGCCCTGTGTCTGCCGGGATAGGCTCCGGCTCACCGCGACCCTGTACAGGATTAAGCGGTTTCTGGCAATGGATGATGGATGTAAGAACAAACACACACTTGAGAACGGCACCCCGCCCAAAGCGAGGCTCCCTTCTGAAACAGCGAGGACGAGAGCGGCGCGCGGTCGCGTGTGCCACTCACTCCGCAGCGAGGCCGTCTCCCCGTGGCAGCTGAGCCGCACCAAGCGAGCCACGACCGCCGTCTTCCCCGACCCGACGCCCCCGACGATGAAAACCCCTCCGCTGCCGGCGACGCCGCTTCCGCCGCTGCCAACGCTGCCAGCCGCCCGGCCGCCGCCGCCTCCCAGCCGCAGCTCCAGCTCGCGGAAGAGCCACTCTCGCCCGACGAAGGACACCTCGCCCGCCACGCTGGGCAGCTCGAAGGACAGCGGCTTCAGCGCAGCGTCGACCGGCTTGCAGGAGGGAAGACGCGCCGCTGCGGGACACGGAACGAGACGAACGCGCGCGCGGTGTTGGGGAGCGGCGGCAACGCTCCACGCGCCGCCCGCGCCGATTGTGCCGTTTGTGGCACGCGCGCGAGAGCGCGGCGAGGGACCGCGGCGAGGCACGGGGACGGTTGCGGCACCCGGGCTCCAAATGCCCGGTGTTGTTATTGCAAACGACGGCGCGGCCCCGGCAGGCATCATCATCGTGAATACCGATCGCCGGTTCTGCTCGCCGCGCAAGTCAAACAAACACCGGTCGGCGCCTGGTGCCACAGCAAACATGCATTTGTGCTTCAGGGCCTATTTTGAAAACGAACCGGTGCAACGTTAAACAAACCCACGCACACAAACCTGTCTGAAACCTGTTTAAAATTTTAAAAGCCACTTAAATATTACGTAAACGTTTGCCAAGCAGCCAGGTCCAATTTGAAAATTTAATGGCCCCATTGATGGTTACAATAACAATCTGGAACCCGTGGAAACACCCCGTCAAAGTAATAATTTAAACATGCAGCTGTCCGATCCCAACCGTCCACTGGGAAATCACAGAAATAAAACAGGCGTTTTTTTCTGCTTTTGTTTTTTCACAAATCATTAATGTTGCGAGCAGAATGTTTCGTAGGAAATATGGAAACACTTGACAATGTCCGTGGCCGTGCGGGCCGCGCGCTTGGCAGAGGCCGGCGCATTGCGAGGCGGAGCGCTCGCTGCGGGAAATGACGAATCGCGCTGGAAAAAGGACAATCGCACGGGCGTGCGCAGCGGGCAGGAAGTCCGCGGCTATTAATAGCGCGGCGCTCCGATAGCCTCGCTAACGGGCCCGCTGTGTAAACAGGAGGGGGAACGGTTCCCACCCGGCAATCAGACGCATAGGTGCACGCCTTTTCTTCCCACGCGACCGCCACATCGCGCTTCGACCCGCGCGCCCGGGCCTGCCCGCCGCAAGATGGACGTCGCGGCGTGGCCGTGCCATTTGCGCGAGCCGTACAAAGGTCCCGGGATTTCGTCGACCGAGCGGCGCGGCGACCCGCCGTCGACGACCGATCGCGGACGCGCGCGACGGGAAACCGGCGACCGTCGGAACACATGTGCGACGGCGTGTAAGAATCAAGTAATCCTGAAGCGCATTGAATTAGCTCCATATGCTCACATCAATAAGGGATAAGGGAGGGAAGCAGGTGTGGCATGAGCACAGACGTTGGACAGGAGAACCTCACTGACTGCGTCACTGCCGTGCGCGGATTTTCCCCCTAACCAGTTCACGGATTTAATAATAATAATAATACAATTTATAATGCGCACAAATTCCCTGCCCAGCCGAAGCTGGTTTTCCAGGAATGCAACCCTGCGGTCAGTGAGGTCTGCCTGTAAAATTATTAATAATTTACATTTAAAGCGCCGAGAGAGCGGCAGTGCTCAACACGGCTATCCTGAAAGAACAGCTTTGGAATGGAATTCTCATTTTTGAAACGCCTCTCACCCAAAGGTCGCAAAGCGCCGCACAAAACTAATATTCGGTAAGAAAAGCATGCAGGCTGATAACCGGCAAAACCCCGTAACGAATGATTAAATGAAATAAAATAAAACCCCACCTAAGAGAGTCCATATGCCTTTAGGAACAGTTGTGTCTTACGGCGAGACGCATTCCCGGCAGGGCCCAATAGGTCTTTCGGTGGCGTGAAGGGCCCTGCAGTTTGAGGCCCGACCTCGCGTCGCAACCCATCACACGGGCAATTTGATGAATGGGATTATGACCGTGATTGCGCCAGCGTTCATGTCAGTGGGGAAGCTCTGCTTTCGCGTGGGGTCACGAACCCACATCTGTCCAGCGCTCGCCCGCTGCTCTTCTTAGCCACACTTTGCACCCAAGTACTGCGGCGTGAATGCGCACGAGTGCAGAGTTTTAATCAAACTCAGGGGGGGGACAAACACCTCCTGTCCCCTGAGAGAGGCAGCACTCCAAGCACCCGAGGCGCCTGAGATGTTTACAAATCTACGATGTTCCCGCAGGAGGGCCGCCGTGCATACATTACACCGAAGCGCGGTGTACGATACCGTGCACGATTTGGAAACCGACGATTAAGCGGTGGCTACGTTAAAAAAATATATATTGACGAGGGTGTAATTTGAAAAATTAAGTTCAAACTGTTCTAACACGTCTTCAAATTACTCGGCTCTACGAACCCATAATGAATTATTAAAGTAGGAAAACTACAGATTGGTAATGACACCTCGCCCGACAAAAACGCAAGCCGTCATTAATTCCATCTCCAATTCCCTTATGCCCACCTCACACTGGAGGCACAGCGCCTCCCCTCCCCTCCCTCCCACCCCCCTCCCTCCCACCCTCACCCATCTCGCTTAGCTCTAGGGCACCCAGGTGCGCGGCGCACAATGCCGCCCGCCGCCCCGGCACGCGTGGCTGGGCGTGGTGACGGGAGCGCCCCGAGGGCACCGCGCGGTCACGGCGGCGAGCTCGCCGTCCCGGACCGAGCGGGCCCGCGACGCTCCACCGGTCCCCGACGCGCCGCGGGTCCCCCGTCCACGTTTCTCCTCGCGCCGCACGTCCGGGGGCCGTGTCGGCGTTAATCCGTAAAGCGCGAGCGAGCCTAAGCGTGGCCCTGCGTGCGGGAGGAAAGCCGCCCCGGGGGCCGTTTTATCCTTCGAAATTGGGAAACTAAAAAACTAAGGGAGGAGAAATGGACACTGAAACAAAAAGAAATGATTTAATATGCCTGAAATGGGGCGATGACTCCCACGTCTTGCAGCAGCGCGTTGCCTCCGCGGCATCCCTGCTGTTCGGATGCCGCCTCCCGTGCCGAAGGCCCGCTCTATCACGACGACTCTTGTTTCGTCTCATCACGCGCACCGTGTTCATCCAGCACGCTGTAGGTGACAACACTTCTCTTTCCGTTTCTTCCCCTCTCGTTGCTCTACTTTAGATTCTCATCTCCCAAGCTTTTATACTAACCCAAGCCGATAAACGTATTGCCTCTTACCTATTACTCTCACCTATCACCTAGTATGATTAGCTCGTAACCATCACGATTTGCCGTTTCTGTTTTTCGGCGGTCGCGCGACGTTTTGGGCCACTCGGCCCCGAGCTCAGCCGTTATATAACAAAATAACCCGTTGAAACGGGGTCACGACCGGAGTGCGGACGGAGGAGTCGGGAGGCCGTCGCCCCCGGTGGCCGCGCGATGAGGGTTGTGCGCGAGGCCGGAGCCGCTCTCACCCATGTTGTGTAGCGGCTGTGAGTGCGGGGCGGCCAGGGGCTGGCGCGGGGTCCTCATGGAGGCGTGCAGCGGCTCCCCGCGAGGCTCGTCCAGCGCGCCCAGATCCTCGAGGCGAGCCAGGCTGCTCGCTGCGGCGCACGCGCGACAAAGACAAAGATCCCCCGTGTAGCCTCAACAGACTGTAGAGTCAAGCGCCGTTAGCGAGTAGTACCTATGAAGGCCGACATGACACAAAAGGAGGTGGGTGACCAGCACCGCGCCCGGCCGCCTTTGTTTCCCTAGTGACAATGTTTACGCACCGCACTAGGTAATCATTTGAGGCCGAGTCGACCTAGGGGAGGCCCAGGACCGGTTCAGAATATCGTCACTGGTGTTGGCCATGAGCGGGATTCGAACTCGGTTCGACAGAATTGTAGCCCAGCGCACTAACCACTGGGGCCACCGCTCCCCACACACGCATGTACACACACACACACGTACGTGCACACAGAGGCTCACAACCTTTGCTGCGTTCATCTGCGCCACCTCAAGCTCCAGAATCTCCAGATGACTGCCGACGAAGCCGTGTGTGCAGTCACACGCATAAGTGCACGTGCACGCTACAGTAAGTATTAGCACGCGTGCATGCATAAGCAGATTCACGGATTGCTTCACTGTAGAGTCACAAGCAGATACACGTTGTGAACGCGCCGCAAAGCCCACAAACACACAAACCGCGACCACAGCCGCCGCAGAACAACGGAAGCAGCACCCTTACTCAGATCTTACCTTTGCTCAATTCTGTGAAAACTGTGTCGTTAGTTCCCAGCTGTTATTAAATAAATATTGAGACGAACTTGCCGGTGCACTCCGCGTGTCACGTTTCACAGCCTAATCACACACATTTTCAGCAAGCCCTCCCTCGAAGGCATCGGTGATCTATTTCACGACGAAGACAGAAGCGTTTCATAAAAGCATCGCCGTCCACTCCTACAGATTACACGCTGTGCGTGACAGTGACGTGTGCTGTACACAAATCGCACAAACAACGCTCACACGCGCAATTCCGTCGCCGAAAACGGTATTTTACGTGCTTCGCGAGGTCTTTTTTGACGTTTCGACGACCGTGTTTTCTTCTCCCCCCCCCACCCCCGTCTACCGTACAGTATACAGATTTAATCCATGCGCGTCGAGGCAATAAGCCCGATTGAAATTTAATCCTGCGAGCAGCTGCTGCGCGTCGCTTCCACCTGGCTCGGCAGCCGCAGCACGCGAAACGACGCGACCGTGTCTGCGCTCCGCCCCGAGTTGCCGGCGACGCCGACCGATCGCTTCACAAACACGGCCGGGCCCCGCGCGGCCCGGCACGCGGTCTCCGGCACCGCCGGCGTGACGGTCACCGCCAACGAGAATTAGAAACCGCGACGGGTCGAGGGAAGCCGCCGCGCCAGACGGCCATGTGTCGCGCTGGCTCGAGCTTACCCCCGTTTACTTCATCTGCCCGGGATGAGCGAACTCGTACTGTCCCGGCGATGACATCACCACCTGCCTCGCTTTACTCTGCCGCGGGCTGCCACGCGCGGGAGGACGGTCGAGGCACGGGCGCCCGACAGGCGGAGCGCCGGGCCGGTCCCGGTTCGCGCCCCTCCATCGACGGCCGGCAACAACAAAGCGGCGCTGAAGCGGAGCGCGGCGCGCTGTGACGGCGGCGCCGCGTCCCGCGCCTCATCCTGTCGCGGCCGGGTCTGACCAGACGCCGCGTGCCACGGATCGGCGTGTCACGCCGTCCGAGCCAGGAAGTGGCGGGGGCCGAGGGTGGGCGCTCCAGCGCGGGAGGGCGAGCTCTGCGAGTTAAACGACGGGATTTTTTTTTCCCCAATGTTCGCTGGGTGGGGTGCTAAAGCCATTACTTAACCGCGTAATTCCACGTTGATATCACAGGCCTGATTAAACGGGTGGAAAGTGAAATGCTCCAGATGTGCCGAGAAGCACGCGCGAAGGGCAGCGCTCGTGACACGGCGCCGCCGGCGGGACGTGGCTGGCGCTCACCTCTGGCAGCGCAACGCGCGGCGCTGCCTGCCCCGCGCGGCGCGCTCTCCCTCCGCACGTGATTGTGTCCCGGAGCTCTGCACGCCGGCTGATTAGGAACCCCGTGTTTTCCTGCTGCTGCTGCTGCTGCTGGCACCGACGGGGTTGCCATCGCGCACAGCTCAGTTCAATCATTCACTTCATAGCGTGGTGACGGCTCACGGAGTATTGTTTTCAGCCAAGCCGTGACAGATCGTGCGCGCGCAAGCGTACGCGTGCGCGCATCGCACACGCGCGTGCACCGCACACGCGCGCGCACCCCGACGAGTGTACCGTGCGCAAAAACATTAAAGTGACACACACAGACCGATACGTAAATCACGCCATGCGCACACAATGAGAGCATGGTGCATGCCTAAAACCTTGGGGAAGGTTAACGCCAGGTCAAGAGTGGGTGGAGCCCAGGCAAGTCCTCGGTGGCACAGGAGAGGGGCGAGCGAACGAGAGCCTATTAAACGACGGCAGGGTGGACCCGCGGCACCGATGCGGGTCAGGGAGCGTGTACCTTCTGTCCTGTTACCACAGGCCGCCCGCTGTGAACATATTGCCGCCGCTAGATGTCAACAGCGTAGATTCACGAGATGCGGAGATTCGGATTAAGCCTCGCTGTCTGCCTAATGTACAAAAATATCACGAGGCGGCAAGCGGAGGTCTATATTACTGAACGATCTGTCCGCTTGTGTGCGCACACCAGAAAGCAAAGATCCCCCGTATAGCCTTAACACGCTGTACGGTCAAGTGCTGTTAGTGAGCAGCTATGTAGGTCAACACAGCACACGGAGGGGTGGGTGCCCAGCAACACGACAGGCCGCCTTTGTCTCCCTAGCAGCGATGTTTACACACCGCAGCAGATACTCATTTGAGACCGAGTCGATTTAGAGGGGGCCCAAGACCGGTTCAGAAAATCGTCACTGGTGTTTGCCGTGCGTGGGAGTCAAACTTGGGTGGCGGGATTCATAGTGCAGCACGCCAAACGCTACACTACCGCTCCTCACACCCACCCACAGGCACACACACACAGGCGTGTACACAGGTGTGTACGTATATCCATGCACCAGATATAATATTGTTGATGACACCGTCCACGATGAGCCGTTTGTCAAACGTTCCACGTCTGTTTCCCAGTCGAGCCACATTTTTTCGTCGTATTTTTAAAAGCAGACGCCGTTACAAACCTGCGCAAATTTTTGAGTGAGAACAGATTGATTCAAGCGGTGGAAACTGTCCGGGCTGCGAGAGGGAATTACGTCTGTGAAAGACATCTCGCAGCCGTGCAGTTAGCAGACCCCGAACCAAAACACGGAAATTCATCGGAGACTTTTAATAAGCAAGGCTAACATCTGTAGGTACACTTACCACAATGCTGTCTGTGCATGAAACCACAGACAGCACCGTCATCCTAAAAGTATTACGCCTCAGACTCCCGACATGTTAGCCACATGGAGCCTACAGTGCGATAAAACTAGGACCCGCAGTGCACACACACGCAACAGCTGTGTGCTAAAACGTGTTTTGTCATTCATTTTTTTAAAACTTCCATTTGTATATATAATAAAAGTACACAACAATAATGCCAGATTATACGCGCGGTCTATCGTTGACTAATGTACAGTTGTGTTGATCCATTAAAAATTATATTTCAATGACAATAAAGCGTGTAAAGTACTGATAAAAATATAAAAACCCCAATAAAAGGAAAAGAGCAGGGCTTTTGAATTGCAAAATAAGTAGCTTACACTCGGATAAAACTCACCTCTGTGAACCAACGGAATCACTGCGCTCCCAGCTTGCAAGCATTATCTCCGGCCTCATTATTTTGATGCAATGCATCATGTAGGCTTGGCAAATGGAGCATGTTTCAAACAACCTCCATTAATGGGCAAACACGGCTCCGCGGCAAAGGGGGCGGAACGACAATAATGACCACATGTTCGAGTGTCGCAAACGCGCCGGCGCGCGCGGCGCGCGGGGCGCACCTGCGTTGTCGCGCGTTCTCGCGACCGAGCGAGGCGAGCGACGGAAATGACCGACCTGCGATGGAGTTGGGTCGCGGGGCGAGCAGCGACGGCGAGCGGCGGGCGGTGGGGGGCGGCGGCACGTCCAGGCCCTGGTCGGCGCTCTGGCTCAGCCGTCGCGTGGCCGGCCTGTAAGGGGGTGGCTCGTCCTCGACCCCCACCCCGTAGGGCACCCCCGTCAGGCCCAGCAGCGCGCACACTTCGGTGCCGTCCATGTCGCCGTCGTCGTCGTCGTCTTCGTCGTCGCTGAAGTCGTGGGAAAAGCTGCGCGGCTGCGATCGGTCCTTTGGAAGCACGTTGCCCTGCGGCGAATCTTTCACGACGCCCAGGCTGCCGGGCGAGCGGGAAGGAGGAGAGGCGCTCATGCGCGGGTAACTGTTCGACCGGCAACCCTGGCCGGCCTCTTGCTGGGCCGCGATGTCTCCCTTGGCGGTGTAGGCGGCGGCAGCACCGCACGGTTCGGGCTGGCCAAACTCGGCCATGTCATCCGGGGGGCTTCCTTCCTCCATCTGTTCGAGGCTGCCGCCCGACCTCGTGATCGTAGCTGCAAGCGGAAACACGGCAGGTGTTGGCCAAGCTCGAGTACGACCGACATCGATTCACACGGCTAGCAAAGTCTGGTGAAAAGATTTCCGGCAGGAGTTCGCGTCGCGTTTGGGATCTCCCCGGTCGATGATGCACGTTGGAAGGGCGCGTGTGCGTTTCTCTACGCACTGCACGATAACGAGCACGTGTTTCCCACACGTTTCAGCCGCTCTCGCGCTTTTCAAACATTAAACCACCAAATGGTATGACACTATTTCCCAACACCGTTACACAATTAAACACTCAAATATGTTCGTGAACTCTTTTTACGAGACTTAATATTTTAATCCCAACACCGTTGGCGGGTACACATTGAGCAGAAGCAAAGTGGTTTTTTTCACGTCACACTGCAGAATTTTCACGTAAAGGTTGTACACGTTTCCATGCTCTGCGGCAGTAGGCCTTTGTAAGGGAAGGTTCCATTGTCTTTTCAAGTCACACAAAAGCTATAAAATATTAATCTTCCGATTCCGTACAGTGCGAGAGCGCTGCATCTGTCAATGTTAGTCTGCCCTTTACCTACAGTTATTTTTTCTCAAGTGTCGGCACACCCACACACACACAACCGAGTGTGGGCCCAGGGGCATGAGTCAGCGTCGCCTGCGAATGCCTGACGATATGAGAAATGAAGAAACCACGCTCGTTCCGCGCGTCCACTACCCGACTGCACTGCGTGATTGTGAAACATCCCCTGTGGGATGTGGCGCGCGCGACCGCACGTGTGCCATTTTTGTTTCCTCCCGGGAGATTTTTTCCGCGGAGCAGACATTCGATGCATCTGGTTGAACTAAAGAACGGCATAACTTAATTCTCCACTCCACTCATGGGTTGTGATGGTCGTTCTTCAGAGCTGTTCCTTCGGGATAGCCGTGTCGAGAGATGTCCCTCTCTCCCTCTAGAGTCTAGACGTTTCGCCTCCCACGTTGGAAGCATCATAACGCCTGATGATGAAGGGCGATCACTCGACACGGCTATCCCGAAATAACAGCTCTGAAGAGCGACCATCTCTAATCGAGCCGTGAAAACCTAGATCAGTACACTCACGGGTTGTATCTGAAACCCCTGTATCCCCTAGCACTCGGTGTTGTCTGCCGGCTGTACAAGATGTCGATGTATAGGTAATCTCTGCACGGTGTTGGCGGGGCTGGCAAACGAGCGAGCCAACCCGCTCGCCGGCCGCGCTGACCACGGGCCTGCGTGAGAGTGACGCGCGCAATTGTGAACTCAAAGCCGTGCATACGTGTGTGCGTGCGTGTGCCTGCGTGTGCGTGCGTGCGGGGGGTTTCGCGAGCGTCCTTGCCGATGATGCCGCTGTCCTGGCTCTCCAGCGTGGAGCTGGGCGTGGGGAGCAGGTGGGCCGGGCTCAGCTCCCCTGGTAGAACAGCTCCCTCTCGAGCAGGCGAGTGGTACGGGCTGGCTGCGTGTGGGGAGGCCGATCCACTCGTCACAGCGGAGGGAGGGCTTTTCCCCTGCGCCGTCACCACCACCACCACAGCACCATTTTTAATCGGGCAGAAGAACACAACACTGCATAGCTGTTTTCTGGCAGTTGTGCTGATTGTGCTACATGGCTCTGATGTATTTTCGGGTTGTACTGCATGTTGTACGTGTTGCTCAAGAACGAGTTCCCAGAACATGCAGCGAAACGTCAGACATCATGCCAAACAACAGAAACTGGGGAGAAACACACAGCAGTTTTCGGGAATCGTTGTGTCCATCCTTATAACAGAGGAGCTCAGTGGCAGCAGCAGCATTAGAGGCGGGCGCACGCATTTCAGCAGCTGCGCTCAGAGCTCGCTCGTGAAGTGGTCCGAATCCCAAGAATACAGGAAATTGAGCTGCGGTTTTCTGAAAGGAATAGATCTTTTAATCCGCAAACAAATTAATGAATCCCTGCAGTTACAGCCTTACACCACTTAGAAAAAATAAACATTCCCTTTCAAGAACCACGCACTGTTTTGAAGATTGCATTTAGCGTTACGGAATATTAGCTCAAACCCAAGCGCTTATTAACCAGCTTTGCAAAATTACGACAAATGCTTCAACTTAACCTTTCCCCGCACCCTCGCAGAGACCCCGGCAGCGGAGCGTGCTTCGGCACACGACGTGCTCGCCCAGTGAACCGGCCGTCTTAGAATTACGAGCATTCCCGGATTTTACGGTAACACAACCACGGGGAAAAGCTTAATGATGTCGTGCCATGCTCAAAACACGTGCTGCTCGTGCGTTGAGGCGTGAGCGTGGCGCGTGTCGCGCGGGCCGGAACACCGCTCGCACGGCGCGGGCAACGGGGCCCCGACGAAATTAGAACCCTCGTCGCACGGTCATCATCTTTGTCGTCGCCAGGCGTGAGCGGCATTATCCGCATCTCTCCCCGATTGTGCCCGAAATAGCGCGAGTTGCCGTCGCCGCCGTTGCAATTGTAATAATTGCCGCTCCCGTTGTAATTGAGCGCAATTACGGGCCCTACCATGTGCCCCGTGCGTCCGTGGGAGCGCGGAGTGGCGGGGTCGGAGGGCGCGCCCCTCTCCCCCAGGAGCAGTCCCAGCTGGGCTTTCAGGGCGTGGGCAGTCTCATCACCGCGGGAATCGGAACCCAAGGCCTTCGCTGCACACAATCACATCGATCCCCCGTGAAGCCACGCGCACCGCCAGCCGTCCGACCGCACGGCGAGCGCCGTTGGCGAGCGCCATTGGCGAGCGCTCGTCGCGGAGGCCGGCGCGGAGCGCGACAAGGTCGGTGCGGCCAGCACCGTGCCAGGCCGCGTATACGGAGCGGAGCTCGAATAAAAAGCTCCCGACGCCGCTCGCCGCCGATGTCAGCCGCGATCAGGGGGTTGCGTTCGAGCGGCGCGCAAACCACCGCCGCGCGGCCACGCTCACGCACGCGCCTGCAAATGCGCACGCACGGAAATGTGAGGGCTAGTTTAGAGGCTGGCGGGGCGTGACGCCGCATCCATCTTATAAATGTCAATCGGCGGCACCGGACATCGGACACGCTACCAATATCGAGACCTCCGTCGGCAGCTACGCGAGTCGTTTAGACTCGGCCCCCGAGGCGCGAGGGCGGCATCGCCACCGCCGGTGCCACGCGCAGCACGGGGCGCGCGGCGCAACCCGCCGTCTACCGGCGCCATCGCGCTCGCCCCGACAAACGTAACGACGGCAGTTTACGGATCCGCGTCAATACACCGCCGTACGAAGGCTTCCATCCCCACGCTGCGTTGATCGTCGCGGTTAGTTGATCATACTTCCCCAAGCTCGTCAACGCGTGATTGGTGAAGTCGAAGCGCAGGAACAAATGTTGCCATTGCCAGGAATCAAACTCGATTCACCGCGTTAATCGTGTTGTGTGTTACCCATTCTGCCATGAACCTCCCCAAGTCGTCCCCATCCATCACAATTCTGCGATGCAATATACACGACACGTGCACATGAGCTGTTTTCGGCGCTCCATCTCCCTCGCGGACGTGCCCTTGGAAAGCACTCCATTCCCTTTAAACTTAATGGAATATTAAACACAAAGGGGAAGCCAAATAGAAAACACAGCGTTTTCGAGCCACCAGTGGGCCGCAAGTGCCACATAGTGGTCCGAGTGGGCCTTGAGGTTCAAAATGTTGAGAGCACTTGTTTTGGAGTACATCATACTCTACTTTTATAATACCACGTGGTATAATAATAATAATAATTTCAATTTATATAGCGCCTTTCACCCGAGGGTCACAAAGCGCCGCACAAGGGCCGCGAAGAGGACGGCATGTCAACAACGAAAGACAAAAAACAATAAAAACCAAAGCAACAAAAAACACATGATCAAGGCTACTTCAAATATACTGAAAGGTCGTGAAACTGGCAATCTTAAGAGCGGCAACATTCTGCCAGCGTCCCCTAAGATGGCCGTTACTTCCTTGAAGACAAACACGGAGGGAGACAGGGAGGAAGGGTGAGCAACAGGGAGAGACACAGGGACACAGAGACAGGAAGACAGAGATACAGACACGAGGAGGAAACAATGCCAATCCAAATTAAACAATCAACATTGAAGCACAGGAACACGCAACAGCAAAAAAAACGCAGGCACCCACAACAACAAAACACAACTTCCATACGCGACACCACGAGGCGAGATTAGGCAAGGCAGGACTGGGCCAGGAGTAGGCCGCGCAAAACAGACAACAAAAAACAAGCAATAAGAGCATGGCAGACAACAAAACAAACACCAAAGTTACACAGAAACAAACCACCAACCAAAGAGAAAAGGAACAGATGAAAAGTGACAAATGTGCAACAAATTAAGGCTAAATAAATACGTAAAACACAGGGAGCGGCAGCCCACGCGCGCGGGATGCATACAGATTCACATCTGTATGAGAAGGCTTGAACGCACCACTTGGTAATTTGCCCTGTTGGTTTTTATGGAGGTTCCGGAACAATTTCACCAAAATTTTGGCAAAGAAGAACACTCACGCATGCTATGGGTTCACAAAGACCAAGGTACCCCTGGGGAAAATGCTTTTGGTGATCGCTTATCAAGGCCAACACAGCATACGAGTTGGTGAGTGGCCAGCACCCTGCCCAACCGATGTCTCTCCAATAGCGGTGTTTACACACAACACCATGTAGTCATTTAAGGCCGAGTCGACCTACGGGAGGCCCATGACTCGTTGACATAATTGTCATGGTTCTTGGCCGGGAGCAGGAATCGAGCTTGGGTGGTCAGGTTCGTAGCGCGGCGCGCCAACGTCTACACGACCGCTCCCCAGCAGCACTCTGACCAACGCACGCGCACACACGCTCACACGCGCCCACACACACCCACGTGTGTATAGACATTCAGAAGATGGTTGCTCTTCAGAGCTGTTCTTTCGGGATAGCCGTGTCTGGCAATCTCCCTCTCTCATTCGCGACGTTTCACCTCCATCATTGGAAGCATCATCAGGCGTTAACGTGGGAGGCGAAACGTTGCGAGGAAGATAGGGAAATCGCTCGACACGGCTATCCCGAAAGAACAGCTCTGGAAGAGCAACCATCATGAATCGAGCCGTGAAAACCTACATCAGTACATTCGTGTCGATGTAGAGACACTAGCTATTTAATTTCTAATCGGTTTTCCCAAAAAGGCCACGCTGTGTCTGACACGCGTCTCATTTGGGGGCGTATCGTGGCGGGGGTGACAGCTACCAGCGTGCTCCACCAGGTGGGGGCACGAAACGGGGAAAAACCCAACTTCGAATAACTGACGAGGAATGAATCTAGACATAGAGAGCAGAGCCCTCGACGGGTATAATACGGCGAATTTGCGATACAAATTCTTGGAATTACGCCGCAGAGAAAGGGGCACTCGTGCGACAGGGAACATTTACGAGGGGGAGAGATCACGGTGACCCTGACGCCGAGCGAGGCTGCGGGCACGACGCGTCCCTCGAAGGGAAGACGGACGGGATTCGGCGCGGTGGCCACGCGCGACATCGAGCGCCAGCAGACTGAGACGGAGCGACGGCACCATGCTGGGCGCCGCAGCTAGATGGAGACCACTCACTCCATCGCACGGCGCCGGGCGACGGCCAGAGATGGGGACGGATTGGCGAGACTAACATCCAACAGTGGATCGTCTGTGCCCGATGAAAATGACGAGGATATAATTGCAGCCGTATTTCCATCATTATCATCATTGTCAGAAACCACTTAATCCTGTACTGGGTTGCGATGAGTCGGAGCGTATCCCGGAAGACACAGGGTGCAAGGAAGGGTTATACCCAGGATGGGACGAGAGTCCATCACAGGGCACCGAGGGCAATTTAGTCAGCAGGCCAATTAACCTATGCAACAGCATGATCTTTGGACCGTGGGAGGAAACTGGAGGGCCTGGCGAAAACCCACGCGGACACGGGGAGAACATGCAAACTGCACACAGAACTGCACCCGAGCCGGGATTTGAACCCGGGTCCTTCTTGCTGCGAGGCGGCAGCGCTACTCGCCGCGCCAACGTGCTGCCCTTCCATCACTATATTTACATAATACACGTAACAACTACCACACTTTGAGGATAAATCTCAAAACCACGATGCTCGACGTTCAACTATAGTTCAGACAGAAATCCATACGCCATCATCTGGATGCAATCCCACCGAAGGTGGTTTGGCCGTACGAGCAGGTAGAGTGCGTTTTATCTCGAGACTATTAAAGAAAGCCACCGTATTCCACAGGCATGCCGTGTGGCACACCGATTGATCATAACAATGGCTCCCCTGGCAAGCGAAAGAAAAACCAAAACACTTTTTCATTCAAGACGCGCGATGGGATGTGCCCGGATGAGGCGGCAGCCTCCTCATCGCGAAGCAACACGGGGAGAGGGGAGGTCAGGAATCCGACCCCCGGCCGCTCACGGCAAACGGCCGCCAGGCATTCATCACTCAGCAAAGTTGTGCAATAGGACGGCTGACGGCGCGGTGTCCGAGCAGCGCCGGCAATTTGGAGATGTCGGGGAGCGCCCGGATGATGAGCGATGTGAACGGATGACCATATAAAGCCACGGCGGGGTAAACAACGGCGCCGGGTGTAACAAAAGCCACCCGAGAGGGACACGGCTCCGGCACGGCCGCAGGCTGCCGCTGTTTAAGGTTGGCTTGGAGCACCCACTGTCTCTGTGCGATACAGTCAAAATATTAATACGTGAGCATGTTCTCCCCGTGTCCCCGTGGGTTTTCGACGGGCACTCCGGTTTCCTCCCACAGTCCAAAGCCATGCTGCATAGGTTAATTGGCCTGTGGGCTAAACTGCCCCCACTGCCCTGTGATGGATTGGCGTCCCAATCTGGGTATAACCCTGCCTTGTGCCCTGCGTCTGCCGTGACCGTGTACAGGATTAAGCGGTTTCTGACAATGGAAGGATGGATGGGATGATAGTTGCCTTTCAAAGACGTTTTTTTTGGGATAGCCGTGTCGAGTGCTCCCTCTCCCTCCTTCGTGACGGTTCGCCTCCCACAATGGAGGAATCCTCGAGCGTCATGAGGATGTCTCCAACGTACATACTAATATGGAACCAACATGGTTTTGGGCCTTCAAGTGGCTGAGATCATGACAACAATCTTACTCCGATCCGTTTGCTTCGCACAGGAGACGTCAGCTTGGCTTGAATGAGTTAATATGCCCACTGAGGATCTGCTCAGGCTTCACACAATACGTTTCAAAGAACTACATTGTTGGCTTTCTCCCTCATCCACTCTGTGACCCTGCCTGTCATCAACTGATTCTCATCTCTTCCCAAGGGGTGAAAGATCGTTTCATAAGTACAATAAAACATAGGTAAACATGGCATTTACAGGGAGACGATTCATTGGAGCTCTAATTGACAGACGGGATAGATAAATCACGAAAGGCAAACTGCCGAGGGCAGACGCCAGCCACGGGGTACGTAGGCTGTAGCTTAAGGGAGGCCATGTGTAAAATTACATTCAGCACACTGAAGTTCAGTTATAATTAGCGACAATTTAGCCGCTGATTGTACAGTGCTTCCATTTGACATGCAGCAGCGCTTTTTCAAGCCACGATTTCTCGTTGAACGTCGCGTTCCCTGCGCCTTCATCAACGAGCGCGAACCGGATTTGGGCCGTATGTTAGCGGGGGCTGCCGAGCGAGCCCGGCTCCACCGCTGGAGCTTTGGCTGGATTAGCGAAGGGATGTTTTATCGCGCAAGGCTTTCCTATTCCTTCGCCAGGATCTACACCGAGAAATAACGCTCGTTAGCTGTGTCTCGTGTAGAAGGTAAGAAAGACGGTCGCAACAAAACACCGCAGCACAGCCGTCCGGATTAAAATGAACGGATCGATTAACTGTTGCGCTATCAAGCACGATCTGTTACTTTGGATGACCCTGCTTCCTATTAAAATAACGCATCGAAGGAAGAAATACAATATGAAAGTTCTTTAGTATCGTATCGAAATCGATACAGCATTGCTTATAAATACGATTTGTATTCACGTAATTAGTATTATGAGAGTAACCGTAACAATACGCTGTCGTTCAAAGAGGTGAAAATCCACTGGGATTCGTTATCTCAACAGGCCGCAAAATAACAAACAAGCATTTCCGCTACTCACTCGGATAGGTGTTAAACCGAAACAAAAAACGAAACGATTCCAAAAAATATCATAATAAGTTAATCATGAACGCGCGGCGCGGTTTGTGATGCTGACGATAACGAACGTGTCTTCACGCGCCAAACAAATACACCACCTGCAATTTCCTGGCCTTCGCCCTGTGAGACGTGTCTCGGATGAATTTCATTCACGCCCCATGAGCTGCCACTTTACCCATGAAGTCAGACATCAGAGGGGCTGCTCGGTGCAGAGAGGCGAGGACTCGACGTGAACGGGCACACAAGCGACGCGAGGGAGCTCTCTATTCGCGGGTTTTTATCAGCGCGGTTTTCAGCGGTGCGTAACGACACGCCGGCACGAGGCCCTGGGCGGACGCGCGGCGCACAGTGGCGTGAGCTGTCCACCGCTAAGAGCGATGACATCACCTTTAACCCTTCACTCGCACGCCCTAGAGCGGGGAAGGAATTTAAATGTTACTCGTTGGCTGGGTGCGTGGTAGACCTATAGTTGTTTTTCCCCGACGCTCTTCTGCGATTATCTGAAGGGTGGTACAGCTGGTCTCAAAGAAACGTGATTATAAAAAAGGCCCTTAATTGGCTTCGTATAATTATCAAACAGCTTTGAGTGCCAGCAACGACACACAGACAGACAGAAAATGATACATCTCAGCGATACCGATTTTTTTTTCCCGATAAGCCGGAGGACGCAGATGAGCAGCGTCTCGGCCACACGTGACGTGACAGGCGGGGGAGACGCAAGGACGACCAAGGCACTTCGGGCAAACCCCTGGCGCTTAGCGAACCCCACCGCGCGGGGCTTCGCCGCCCGCGGTCAGGCCGAACGCCTCCGGCGCTCTCGACGGCGACGCGAGAGTGGGCGGCGCGTTGGCAGCGGGCGGTCGCGCACGTTACCGTGCGTGGGCAGGTGGTCCATACTCCTGGCTGGGGCGGCCGCTGCTCTGGGTCCTGGCGCGATGACCTCATTCCTCGTCCGCCGGTCGGGTCCTGCGCACGCGACGGACAAGAGGCACGCGGGCGCGCGTAAGCAACGGCCGTCGACGGATACGTCGGTGTTTGTTATCGCGGCAGAAAGTGCCCAGTGAGCCAGCAAGCTCTTGACGGCTTCCCGCGACACAACAAACACGCGAATTGACAAAGGCAGGCGAATCAAGAGATAAGCCGAGACGCAGTCCAGACGGCAGGCAAGACACTGAGCAGGAGAGAAACACGACCAAGATTAGAGCAAGAACAACCGTCGAACAAGCGGCTGTCGGCGCCTGCCTCGTCATCAAACGTCGACGAAGATACCCTTATCGGAGCGCCAGAGCAAAAGACAACAAGACAATCGAACAACAGCAATGTTCGTATTCAGTCAATGTACAAATGGCTGGCCTGCGCACACAGATGAGAAGCATGTAGACGAGGCAGCTCCTCAGCCTTGCTCACGAGCACGCTCACCGATAAATGCAGGGCCGCGGCACACAGCCTATTTTTTTTTAATACAATGCTCGTATGAATCATAGGCACAGTCGACGCCGCAGACTGCGCATGCTCTGATTTTTTTTGTCGCCTTCCCAGCTGCGGTTATTAAGCGTCTATAAAAACCATCACCCGCGATATTTCCAGTGCACTCACGAACAAAAAACCCTTTAAATAATACGCGTCAACAAAAATAATGCGGTCCGTCACGAACGTAACATTTGGATTAACCGTATACGTGCACCCAGGCCGATCATCAAGTAGAATCGCATTCCACTCGCTGCAGCCAATTAAGATCGCGAGGCCCGGCGGCAAAGGTCACCCAGGCTGCGGGAGCGTCATGTCGGGGCTCGCCAAACACTCGCATCTCAGGCTCGCTCGTCGCGCGACAACACAACAGCTTATGGCCATTACAATTTTAACACAAGTGCAGACTTGAGACCGGGAGAGAGCACCCATTTCTGCGCCTTCACAGGCGGCCAAGAACGCAAATGTTTACGTGTCCACGTTGGCACCACCATTTCCTTGACGAGCGATTCCCAAACGCGCCCGCGGACAAAGCGACACGGACACGGCGCAAGCGAGGTCGGGAATTCTGTTGCGCGCGGCTTCACGCTCCGACTCGAGGCGCGGGTAACGCTCCGTTCCCAGGAAACTATTTTTAACGCAGCACGCTGTCACAGAATTATCGGAGTCCTCATTTTGTTGCGAGTGTCAGCGTGGGCTGCTTTCTGCCGTCTGAAAATAATTGGCGAAGATCTGCAGGGGTAGTGAGGGTACAGAGAACATGACGTCTCCGCAAATGCGAAGTTGATCCCAAAAGAACCGCGGCCCCGACGGCCCGGAAAGCTGGCGCCGCGCTACGGCCGGTGTCCGCTAACGCCGCGTCGCGCCGGTTTGGGGCCTCGGCCGGTCGCCGTTGAAGGGGCGCAAGGACGACGGCGAGGTCCCCCGGCACGTGGGCCCCGCGAGCCCCCCGCGTCGGCCGCCGTTGCCGCAGCGGAGCCCCGGCGAGCGCCGCTATTTGGCTGCGTTCTCTCGCGTCAAAACCTCTCCCGTGTGTCCGAGGACTAACGGCTTGGGGAAGCCAGCGAGAGAATGCCTCGCGCTGTTGGAACATGTACCGTGCCGAACGAGGCCATCGGTATGTGCTTTTAGAAATAGTTTCCACGTCTGCTAATATTTGTATAAATTACTAAAAGGCTGAAGGTTGTTTTAGTCACAAATAGTTTCGCAAAATTGGAGCCTTAAACATGATGGAGAATGATGTTGGAGAATGTTACATTTTTGGAAAAAATATGCCCACGCCCCACCGCCAACGGATAGGAGAGATTGACAAGAAAAACGGATCTGGCTCAACGAGTTTACAATTCTTCTTCTTTGCGATTCTTCGAAGCACTATGGTCAGCTTCTGGACATCGTTGTCTTTCAGCTCGGCCTCGAAGTGTTTGGTAGAATTCGCAGGCAATACCAAAGTATTACCTGACAGGGATCGCGACGTGAACGCTTCTACCTTGACCCCCAGTTTACAATAAAAAAACCACTTAATCGAATGCTGCATTAGAAAGCCAATAATTCAGTAACATTGCCAGAATTAACATTCCGCTTAATGATCAATTTAGTCAACACGTGGAGGAGGGGAGGGTAACTCGTGACTGGTTTTTATTTGTCCCCCAAAGAGTTTATTTTTCTTATTAGATTTGTGATTTCGCCACCGTAATTGACCAATCACCCCGATAATAGACAGATGTAACGTGCCTGAAGCCTGTGAGCACTCGCTTGTGTCACGTCAACCTTTCACTTACACAACAAGAATACATTACACGGATTTACAAACGTTTTAAAATCAAGCAGACCTGCCCGCCGTGCACAAACTATAACCTGAAAGTAAAAGCGTTAGTTTAACCACTGATAATGTAAAAATATACAAGGTTTTACCTTTTGGTGTTTTTTGAAAGATCTTAACACTTGTCTCATTGCCAGAAAAGGTAAAAGCGTGTATATTTTTTCATTATCTGTCCGCTCGCAAAAAGGTGCTCATAGTCTGAAGTTTAAGCACTCAATGTGATTGTGCATGCAGGCCTATGGTAGCCCAGTGGTTAGCGCACTGGGCTACGAATCTGGCGACCCGCGTTCGAATCCCGCTCACGGCCAACACCAGTGACGATTTTCTGAACCGGTCCTGGGCCTCCTCCCCTAGGTCGACTCAGCCTCAAATGAGTACCTGGTGCGGTGTCTAAACATCGCCACTAGGGAGACAAAGGCGGCCGGGCGTGGTGCTGGTCACCCACCTCCTCGTGTGCCGTGTCGACCTTGATAGGTGCTCGCTAACGGCCCTTGCCCCAACAGTCTGTTAAGGCTATACGGGGGATCTTTGTCTTTGTTTATACTCACTATCATCTGACTGTCTAACTATACTTCACCATGCTCGGCAATGCCAGTGCTTGTGAATGAGGGGGCCTAGGACTGGTGAAGTTATCACTCACCACTGACAGCCGTGGCCAAGAATCGAGCTTAGGTCACCGGACTAATTATCACCGTGCGTTTATCCACTACGCCAACAGGGATAAGCAAATACTGTACACTGTACAGTAACACAACTCACCATGTATATAATACGTATGTATCTGCATTACAGCACACACACAGCACATGAAGCACAGCGCATTCAGTCTGCGTGGCGGCTGTCTTTTGCAAATAATGCCCGATCATCTTAACATAACAACTCAGAAAATTGAAGTGTATACAACAAGGCAGCCAGAAAGCGTTTTGTTGAAAGCGAACAGAGTCGGAGCAGTGGCACAGACAACAATTCCACGTATGAGCCCGGTTTCAATCAAGCCCCAGGTGGCGGTCATTCTACATCCGAGATTGCGCTGATAAACAAGCCGTGCGAGACGGGGATCGGAGCGGAGGACGGACGGGCGAGCGAGCGAGCGGTGGCGCACGGAGAAGAGAGCAAGCGGTGGCGCACGGTGCTACACACGCGGACACCGACTCACGCGTCCGCGCGGAGGGGAGCGTGATGCAGTCAGCGAGTCATGGCGAGCGGCAGCATTAGACATCCCGAGGGATGGGAGAGAGGGGGTGGGGGAGATGGGAGGGAGGGAGGGGGGGAGGGGGTGATCGAAAGGCATCTGGCCAGGGTAAGGGTAGAGGCGTGAGATCCGGAACGACGCGGCCACAGTACCCCTGTGGCTCACGCGGCCACCCACACCCACCAGGCACACCCTTCCTCCCAGCGCCCGTGCGGGCGATTACTGCTAGCAGGACTGCAGCCTCCCCCTCCCCCACTAATCATCACACCTGCCTGGGTGACCCCGACCCCCCAACACCTGCGGATGACGAGCGAATAATGCGGTGATGTAATCGCGCGGCGCATCGCTGGCCGAGTGACGCGCACGACGCGCGGCCGCGGTTCTAAATGACGAGACTTGGACCGTAAGCCGTCTGCCTGCTCGTGGAAAAACGCGTGTCTGTGTCGGGGATGCGGCATTTGTCCCGAGCTTAAAGGACTCGCGCGCAATGTTTGCGCGCCAGCCCCGTCTGCCAGCACGTTCCCATTAACAAGTGTGACGCAGAGACGCCGCTTGCGTCATCGTTAATGTGATTAAATAAGAATGTCGGGTGTGAATGGATTTTGAATACTGAAATCACGTCTCCACGCCACCCGGGCAGTGTTGCCAAATGACAGAGTGCAGATTGCATAGCAATCAGATAGCGCCAGGATGCTCATCAGCGCCGCGGCTAACGGTGATTCACGGCGCCGTGTTCCATTGAGCAGCCGAATTAAACGCCTGACCTAATATACAAACCCATCATCCATACACGCCACACGTGATCAGTTTCCCCGTCAGAAAAATAAACACGTGATTACCGATTAGCTACCGCACAACCCGCAATCATGTCTCTCCACCGGAGCCTCAAGACAAAGCGCTTCAACAACGTCCCTGCTGATTAACACACCTATTATCTTTTTGTACCGAAAGTCCTTCGCCACTGTTTCGTCATTTGCTGTTCTCTGCCTTATTATTTGTCTCGTGACGCTCACTGCTCTCGCCTTGGGCTAAATAGGGAGAAGGCTGCTTTGATGGGATACTGTTGCCCGGCACCTCATAAATGTATTCTAACACACAGTGTGGCAGGAGGGTCTGCCTATACGGGCCTCTGTAATCCTGTGTGCGGGACAGGCCTCTCGCTGGATTTTGCCCGGAATGTGTTTCACAGCGGACGTTTGTCGAATCGATCAGGGTAACGAAGCCATTTTGAATCAAGCAATAAATATTGGGTCAAAACAATTCCCTCTGTGATGTATAATCTTGCATGACACACCCGAAATAAAGGTTTTACTTTTCCCATAAATTCACCAAGTGTCGTCTACTAGATTGTACAATACCGAGCCCGCACGGCGCCGGTGTAAGAATGATGTTTATATCTGCACATTCAGAGACAGGGTTTGGAATAAATCGGTCGAACGAGCAGCGAGACAACACGCCGATGCCACGAACGAGTAGACGATGGGGAGCTCGCAGATGCCGGGGGGAAATATAACTCAAACTCCCCGCGACGTCACGAAGCAGCCAGCACATGACGCGCGGTGACGTCTGCGTGTCAGCCTCCCGACTGAGACGGAGCTCACGACGGCTCAGGATGGCCGCGAGGCGACCGCAGACGAGCGGCGATACGGAGGCATCGCGACTGAATGATGCTGACGATGTTGAGAGGTGACAGGATGTTGTAGTTGGTGGAATAATCAGTACGTGAGCTGGAGTAAACCAAAATTGTCTCTACCTGAAATTTGCCGGAGAGAGCCCAATCCGATGTGCACAATTACTGCTCAACCCTGTAAGTGCATTTAAACTGATTTACGTAATGGGCTATTAGTTGGCAAATAAAACTAACTGCACAGGGTACAGACGGACGTACACAAGCAGATGTGCAAACATACGCACCAAGGCGTGCAGTCATTCCGGTAAACGGCCGCGTTTATAATGCGATACCTTCGCAATTAGTCGCAGCAAAAACCTCGTGTGGAAAATTGGTATTCCGAGGGTGGAATCGAAACAAAACAAATGCACTTCCTGCAACTGCATTTCCTGGAACTGCACGTAAAAGACTTTGAACACAGCAATATCGAGGTTAAAAAATAAGGCCAGAAACGTAACCAAGGAGACATGTCCTGGGGGGGAGCTGAAATTGAGAGAATGGTCACTCCAGCCTTCCCGGCGCCGTCTCTCTCCAGCTAATCGCACACCGGATGGAGCACGCCGACGTCGCCTCCGTTCGCTCCTCCTCCACCGCGGAGCACTTAACTGGCAGTGTCCCACTATTATATTCTTGAGACTCTTTATTCTCAGAAATTGCAAATCTCACTAGGTAATGCGTTTTCACTCTGAGTACAATGTCTGTCACGAACAGGTAAGATAACGTGAGATAAGAGCGGTGCGGTTGCATGAATAAAATCTAACATGAGGTATTCCTTGCGGCCATTAAGGCTCCAGGGCGGAACGGTGGCACGGTGAGTAGCGCTGCCGCCTCACAATAAGAAGGCCCCGGGTTCAAATCCCGGATCCGGTGCCACCTTTCTGTGTGGAGTTTGCATATTCTCCCCGTGTCTGCTTTGGTTTTCGCCGGGCACTCCGGTTTCCTCCCACAGTTCAAAGACATGTTGCCGCATATCTTAATTGCCCTGCGGACTAAATTGCCCCCGGTGCCCTGTGATGGACTGGCGTCCATCCTTGGTGTAGCCCTGCCTTGCGCCCTGTGTCTGCCAGGATAGGCTCTGGCTCACCGTAACCCTGTACAGGATTAGGCGGTTTCTGACAATGGATGAATGAGTGATAAGGCTCCAAAGCAGTGCAGTAGTTTAACACATGACTGCACCACATTTAGGCACCAGTAATATTAATTCTAATAGCGTTTTCAAAGCAGTAGCAGCCTGTCCTCCCATGCCTCTCTGGGGCAAAGGCGTACGACAACTATCGTCAAGAAAAATCCAACGTGAATAGTAATAATAACATTTTTTTTATAGAGCGCCTTTCACCCGAGGGTCACAAAGCGCTGCACAAGGGCCGCGGAGAGAACGGCATGTCAACAACGACAGAAAAAAAACAATTAATAAAAATCAAAGCAACAAAAAATTAATGATTAAGGCTGCTTCGAATACACTGAAAGGTCGTGAAACTGGAAGTTTTAGGATTGAGTCGTGTTTCTCTTCGGGACATTGATAAAG
Organism: Geotria australis; assembly: GCA_036362915.1. NCBI lineage: Eukaryota > Metazoa > Chordata > Hyperoartia > Petromyzontiformes > Geotriidae > Geotria > Geotria australis. Next base: position 9,449,591 of record JAZEWU010000006.1, on the reverse strand, counting down.
GGGTTTCTCAAAACGCGGCAATAAAACCCAGCAGTGAACCGTTCTGGGTCTCGGTGATGACGTCCACGCGCCACGTGCTGTGACCAACCCCCCCCCCCACACCGTCATTACGAGAAAACGTTATAAACCATTCACCGCGTGACGTCAGCTCGTTCTGCGTCACACAAAATAACGTTATTACCCCAGGTAAAACACATCCTGGAAAGCCTCACCGGATCCTTGCGTACGAATAGGAATAATACTGATACAATTTATCGCGTGCCGCGCAAATTCCACGCCTGGTCATGGACGACACGTGGATACGGAGGCGTAGCGACGAAACCGCAGAGAGGGCGGGAGGCAGCCGTGCGGTCAGCCGGCGCCAACCCGCCACACACCGCTTTCCTATATATTACGATGTTATCGGCCAATTCATTAACGAGTGTTTTTTAGTTGTGGGAGGAAACCCGAGAACAGGGCGAAACCCCACGCAGAACAAGGGGGGAGAACACACAGAAAAGGCACTCGAGGCGGGAATCGAACCGCCTCGGGCAGCAGCTTCTTTCTGCGAGGCGGAGACGTTACCACTGCACGGACACCCTGCAGGCAATCGCCTTCTCTAAGAGTATGACAACAGGCGCACACCCACCGCGGCGTGTGGGGGCGGTCGTGTCTCGGCGGTACCTGCAGGGCCGTGCCCTGGCCGGGGTGCAGTGAGGCCGCCCTGCTGCTGCTGCTGCTGGCGTGAGCGGGCGCGGGGCGAGGCGGGCAGCGAGGAGGCCAGGGTGCCCGGTGGCCGCCCTCCCGCTGTAGGGGCCTGACCCCTGGTCACACAGGAGGCCGCAGCTGGTCGCTCACTGTGGCCGCGCGCTCATGGCGTCCTGAACGGGGCACACACGGCGGTGGACTCACTTCACGGCTTCGGTCACGGCTCCAATATCAGGGATCGTGCCTACGGCCAAATCACCCCGTAGGCAGCCCATCTCACGCCTCACGAGGTAGATGGTTCTACCCAGGGGTGGCCAACATGCATAACTGTTTGCTACCGACGGCTGTGGGGTCACGTGATGGGCCATGGGTCGAAGTACAGTAAAATACATTATTCTCTAGTTCAGGGGTTCTCAACATTTTGTATCTCATAAAGACCCACTTGGGTCACTTGGGTCTGGTCTCCACGGGCCACTAGGTGACGCTCGCAGGCCAACTGATGGGTCGCGACCAACCGGTTGAGAATGGCGGCTCTAGTTCTCGACCGCCACGCCCCTATGCTCCCCACCGACACCAAACCGCACAGAACACCTCGGTTAAATATGGTCAAACAAACGCCAAGACTTACATGGAGAGAGGAGGCCCTCATCCAGCAGTGGACCACGGGCTGAACAGTTACACATATTAGTGATGTACAGGGAACGGCATTGTGTCTTGTTGAATGAGTGCCCTGACCCAGCGGACATTCCACACGCCGGGGAACACTGAACCTGTAAGATAAACACTGCCGAGTTCACACAAAGGCTGCAAGGTCACCATATGATGGAAATACAGCAATGGATTACTTAATCCATCTGTACGGAGCTTTGAGTGTTCTATCTGGGTGGTTTTGGCACACGCCTGTAATCCGTCCAGAGAGCTGTGGAGGCAGTGAGGGTTGGTGGATCACATAAATGTTGTGAAACTCCATTCCAGTGGGCGTCAAGGTGCCACACTGTGACCCATAGGAGAAGGCAGTGCAGCAAGCAGACTGATCGCCGTCTATTTCTAACTGCACGGGGATACAATGTTGTCCCCTCGCAAGCGTCGGGTTTCTCCAGATGCTCCGGTTTCCACCCAGTTGTATAAAAAACAAATCCTCATCAATAATTGGCTGGAAACATCTTAAAATAGATGCATGACCCTCCTGAAAAGTGATCTACGACTCAGTGTGACTTTCCGGAATAAAGTAAATAATAATAATAATCATCATTATACGCTTGGGTTTTCACCAGGTACTCAGGTTTCCATCCACATGCTAAACATTCATTGATGGAAATGGACAAACATCCGAGTGCAGGACCACATGAAAAATTATCTTAGCGATGCTTTGCTGAATGCTTTAAATGGTACTCCATGCGTTGAATATTGAACGATGAATGGCTGTGGTGATTGCCAGAACAAATCTGAACATGTGCGCTTCCGTTTGCAAGCCACGTGTTCTCACCCACAAGGCCACCTGGACAGGTTCTGTTCCAATAATGAAACATAACAAATCTTCATAAAGTGTGCTACTGCCCCCTATGTTTTGTAGTGATGTTCGCCATAAGTCACAATTACATAACAAAAAAGACTCAGTTCCCCCGTGTAGCCTTACAGACTGTTGTGGCAAGTGCTGCAAGCAAACAACTATTAAGCTCGGAGCAGGTCACGAGGGTGGAGGGGGCAGCAAGCCGCCCCGGCCACCAAGATTTCCCCAGTGCTGATGTTTACACCACACACCCGTTATTCAATTAAGGCTGAACCAACCTGGAGGGAACCGAGGGGTCGACTCTGATATATGAGTAGCTAGTGATGGTAGCCGTGGCCGGGGATCAGAGTGGGTAGGAGGGCTTCACACACGCTACCCACTCCCCATCCAATACCAAAGACGAATGTCCTCCGTACAGCCTTGACTGACTGAAGGGTCAAGTGCTGTGAGCGAGTAGCACCTATAGAAGTCAGCCAATGCACACGATGGGGTGGGTGGCCAGCACCACGCCCTAGTCACCTAGTGGCTATGTTTACACACCGCACCGGGTTCTCATTTAAGGCTGAGTCGACCTAGGGGAGGTCCAGCACCGTTTCACTGCCGTTGGCCGTGAGCAGAAATCTAACTCGAGTCGCCAGGTTCGTAGCGCTGCGCTGAACTACCGCGCTCCACTGCTATAACAAGAACAACCGCCGTTCGCCACAAAGTGGGGGGACGTCACCACGGCGCCTGTGCCAGGCCAGGTGCACCTTGAGGCAACGTAGAGTGTCGAAGACTCGCTGTGCAGGAGGTTACGGAACAGACCCAGGTGCCGCGGGGCTGTCTGACTGAGATGACTGGCCGAGGTGACTCACGGCAAGCCGTCCATCACAGGCAGCAGACGCCCGATTCCGTTCCGCTGCTGGGCTCGTCTCCCGCTCCCCTCGCATCACAATCCCACGCGGGCTCCCTTAGCCTTCCTGGCATGCCATCTCCCATGCAAGCAGCCTGCTAAGCCAGGCTCAAAACCTGCTGAGCTTCGTGATGTTGTTGCCGGTTTAAACGGCCGTTACGGGACAGACCCAGGTGCCCCGGGCTGAGCTGACTGGTTGGGGCACCACCTGTGCTCCCTACCCCACGCCAAGCCAGACTCACCTCCCCACGCACCACGCGCTGTCGTGCCCACTCAGCACCCATGTACCCGCATGCCGGTGGCAACACATGACATCATCTGGAGACGGCGACACCGCCTCCCACTCCACCAGTCACGCAATACACCAAAGACAAAGATCCCCCATACAGCCTTAACACACCGTAGGGTCAAGTGCCGTTGGCGACCACCTACGAAAGCCGACACGGGACACCAGGGGGTGGGTGGCTGGCTAGCACCACGCCCGGCCTCCTTTGTCTCCCTAGTAGCGATGTTTACACACTGCACCAGATACTCATTTGAGGCTGGGTCGACCTCGGGGTGGGCCAGGACCGGTTCAGAAAATCGTCACTGGTGTTGGTCGTGATCGGGATTCGAGCTCTGGTCGCTAGGTTTGCAGCCCAGCGCGCTGACCACTGCGCCACCGCTCCCGACAGACCAATAAACCACAGACCGAACCACAGACACGTATTTCTGGTCACCATCCACGTGTGAATGTGCTCGCAGCAAATAGTCGGCGCTATAGAGCTAACTGTATCAAAAATGTATTTGTTTTCAGCGTCGTTTAGCGAAAATTATTTTTAAAATGTCATGCGTGCTGCATGCCTAATGCCTCTTCTGGCCAGGCCCGCTCAAGCGAGCTGTGAAGTTTGTACATTGCTCAGCCAGAGGCTAATAATCACAGGATCACTGAGGCGGCAAGGCAACGACGTCACGGAGGGGCAAGCACTTAGCTCGGAGGCGCGGAGGGTAGGAGGGCTTCACGAATGAGGCTGCTTTGATGAGGCTTATAACATTAGCATAACAGTCCATCAAAACGCGTGACTCATTGATTAAGTTGAATTTACATTTAATTGGAATGAGATTGAACGTTGGACTTCTTAGAAACATGCTTCTCAGAAACGTTCTTTAGATCGGTCTTTCTCAACCTTATTTGGATCGAAGACCGATGCTTGTAGCAGCTATCAAAATCTCAGGGACCCCGTTACCCTGCGCGGTGTTGTACGTGACTCCACAGCCCAGACCATCAGCATGCAGACCTTATTTGTTTGCTTTCATGTAACCGCATGGCACCTTTCACGAACCCTGTCACAGCCCCTGGCTAATGATGCCTGCTCCGCGCACACTGGTTCCCCGACGTCACGTCGAATCGCTGCTTTAAAATGTCCTCAAAAACAGCATGCTGTTCAATGCACTGACATTTAACAACACAAGTGAGCAGGAATTAAATTATGTATAAGTTGACAAAAAGTACATTCTGTTATCGTGCTGCTTAGACCCAAAGGTCTCCACAAGCTGCTCCTCTCTCGTATTTAACAAACACTCACAACAATTATCCCCAAATGTTTACCACGACATGACGCAAATAAGACCATAAGCTCCCTCGTGACCGGCACAACGAGGGTAGGCCTCCATCCAGCAGTGGATTCGCCAAGGGGCTGATAATGAAAGCGCACGAATGGCTCTCGCGACGTTTCGCCTCCCACGTTGGTGGCATCTTCGGGGGTTGGGGAGATCACGCGTGAAGATGCCTCCAGCGTGGGAGGCAACACGTCGCGAGGGCCATCGCTACACACGGCTATCCCGAAATTCAACGATCGTGAATGCGGCTGTGAAAACCTACATCAGTACAATACAATAACCGTGTCGTCGATTGGAAGACGGGGCGCTGAGACGAGAGACTGAATGTACTGATGCTTCCAGCGTGGGAGGCGAAATGTCGCGAGGCAGGGAGCGAGAGGCGCTCAGTGACACGGCGATCCAGAAAGAACCGCTCCGAAGAGCAACCCTCGAGACACGATGTTAGACACAGGTGGCAGCGCGGGGAGGGAATTAAAATGACGCCTAAGCAACAACAAGAAAACAGACCGAGATTCAACTTGAGGTCGCCCTTACCGTACCGACCAATTTAGTTACCGGTTTGGGAAGCGCGGCGAGCCTGCCATTTCTCATTGAGCGCTTCTGTGGCCTCGTCCGGACAGCGCCGAGAGCTCTGCGGCTCTCCCGTGCCCCCGTTCTGACAACACGCATCTGCTCCGTCACCGGATGTGAAGGGCACATCCAGCCCGGGTGTTGCGTTATCGTTCGCAACAAGACAGAATCAACCTTGACAGGTCCACATCGCTCAGAAGACATCTCTAACGTACTCACAAGCCACCTGCTGTGCGACTCTGAGGACGCAGGAAAGCCGGTAGATTGTCTCTCTAATGACCACCACGGCTCAACGAATTTGTTTTTTTTACAAAACGCAAATGGAAAATGTCCTTCAGCTGCATGACCGGAAGCACTAGACGGCGCTCTTTAAGAACTGTTTGTGCTCTAGACTGTAAATATGGTAATGCGAGCAGAGCCAAGGGACACCTGCGCGAGTGGAGCGTCGGCTTCAAACCGCACGGCGGACGCAGCAACAGCTCCGATTTCCATTCGGGGGGTTTAGTCACGGCGGAACTCATTACTTATGGAGATTCGTGGTCACGGGTAAGGGACCCGCTGTCCTGGCTAGCGTACGGTCACGGATAATTGTCATTCCGTAAAAAAAAATCTGTATCGTCACGAGAGAACGGCTGGCTGCCCAAGGGACAAACAAAAATAGAATATACATCTTCAACAACTGGCCCGATGATTCATTCACAATGTTTTCGTGTTGCACTTTCACACGTAAATCGCACACGCCCAGCGCGGCACGTTCAACAGTGCGAGTATTCTAGAAGCCGAAAACTGAAATCTTGCTGGCTCGGTTTAAAATCTCGTACTGGCCGTCATGAGTCAGGGATTAGTCAGAGCTAGCTTGTCACCCTGGCGTCGTGCGGCGGTGGGCGAAGGCGTTTACTATTCATGAGCCCGGCTGGCCCACACACGTTACCGCTGACATGGAGATGAGCAACACCTATTAGCTATGAGGCTAATTAATGACCTGCCTGTTAGGCTTAAAGATTGTTTTAAATTGCCAACACTGAGCTTCTGTAAAACCTATGCGGTGACATTAACCTCGTCGCGCCGACGCTCCGAACGAATCCCTCCGTTAAGTCGGAACACGTACAGTACATTCACGCTTGTTCTAATGGTTACCATGTCAACAGCTGTATGAGTGTAGAATTCTGATAGTTAGCAACATCAGTGAGCGGCGCCGCGCGCTTGGGAAAAAAAACACCCACAATTAACATTCAGCTTCCACACATAAGCACTAGCACACGCTGCTGCCAATGGCCGTACCCCGGATTCAAATACAATCTTGGTTTCTTTTGTCAGTACATCAAGATGTGTTGCCGCTGCCGTTTCACACGGAATAAACAAGAGCGCGAATCACGACTTTCGTACCTTCCTCGGCAGATGCTGCCCGTCCGTATTTTCGCCGCCCGCCGTCAATGAGCGGGCTCCCTTTGAAGAATGTCGACCTCGAGAGGCAAACGAGACATACTGATCAGCATAACGAGCACGGACGGCGGGCGAGGCGGCCCACCACCACAAATTAAGGGACGCGGGCGAAAGATAACGACGTCGCACGGCCACCGGCTGACGACCACGACGACGAGGAGGAGAGTAAGGCGGCGGCGATGGCAGCAGAGAGACAATGGCCCTCGGTTTGATTCATCCCCGGGGCTCGGACCGGGAGCGCTCACGGAAAGCCTCTCGCGGGAAGACGATCGGCATGCGATGTGCGCGCTGGCGGTGATTCACCAAGCAACACCTACACACGGCGCTCACGTGGTGCGGGGCGCCGAGCCCCACCGCCGCCACAGCTCCCACTGACTCACGCAAATTAACGGGTTCCCCAGCGAGGCGCTGCCTAAGATCGCTAGCGACGAACGCGTCTCCGGCGATGGCTGCGCCTCCTCGGTGTGTGGCGGGGCAGCGCGGCAGCCTCGGGCCGAGCCTGTCCGGCCAAAGGCGACGAGGGACCGAGTTGATTCCGCGAATGACGCGTTAAAGCCGCCCCCCCGCACGCCCTCTGGCCCAAAGCGAATTCAGATTTTTTTTTTCTGAGCGGAACATTTTTCCTATTATTATTTATGTGACATGCACGGAGTACAGTATATATACACCGACCTCAATCTAATGGGGTGAAAGTGTAGAGCGCCTTCATTTACAACCGATTTGCACTGCAAATTGCGAAGCGTATCACGGTGACAGGATATGACTTTTTATAGCTTCACACGACCGTGTAAAGGCTGTAAGCTGTAACAAGCCCGGCTTCGATTTTCAAACCGCGGTTAACAATAAATACTACCTACACAAGGACTGCATGTCTGTTCCATTATAGACTGCATTGTGGGATGATGCCCACACTCTTACACACTAAGCTTACGACCCCCACAGTGATGCTCGTTCAAGCAGCACGACAACACAGGGGCAAGCTAAAGCCTGTCCGAGTGTTACACATACTAGACAGTATGTAAACATAATAATAATAGAAAATAAAATGCCGTGGCAGTGGGGATCCACAGAGAAGATGTTTGTTGATCTATTTTTTTTATAACTGCTCTCAAGAGCTCCATCCATCCATCGATTGTCAGACGTCGCTTAATCCTGTACACTGTACAGGGTCGCGGTGAGCCGGATCCTATCCCGGCAGACACAGGGCGCAAGACAGGGTTACGCCCAGGATGGGACCCCAGTCCATCACAATGCACAGGGGGCAATTTAGTCAGCAAGCAAATTAACCTATGCAGCAGCATGTCTTTGGACTGTGGGAGGAAACAGGAGTGCCCGGTGAAAACCCACAGAGCTGCTCTTTCGAAATAGCCATGTCGAGCGTTCCTCCTCTCTTGCAATTGCTCATTGGTACAGATTGATACGGGACCCTCCTGACAGGCAAGCAAATGTCTTATGCTCACAATGATGGATGATGGTGACGATGATGATATCTAGAACAGGTGCACGATTTCTACGTTTTTCAAGTCAAAATGACTTCCTTATCAAATGAGTACCGAGGCCATTGGTGCTTATCTCCTGTTTACAGCCCTGAGCCAGCGGTGGAGATCGCACATTCATATTGCAGGGACGACTCAATCCATTGTAAAATCCACCGGTACCACACTGTGGTACAACCAAGTGGTCGTGTGTTTATGTAACTACGCAACGACGTAAACGATATGGCGGTAATATGGCCCAATGGCAGCACGTTCGCCGCTTGTTTGGCGGCACGGTTGCGCGGTGGTAACTCACACACCACATCAAGAAGCCCCCGAGTTCGATTCCCAGCTCGAGGCTTTTCTGCATGGGGTTTGTGTGTTCCCTCTGTGTCCGTGTGAGTTTTTGCCAAGTACTCTCGTTCCCTCCCATATTACAAACACACTATATAGGGCGCGGGTTCGAATCCAGGCGCGGGTGCATTTCTGTGTGGAGTTTGCATGTTCTCCCCGTGTCCACGTGGGTTATCGCCGGGCACTCCGGTTTCCTCCCACAGTCCAAAGACATGCCGCTGCATAGGTTAATTGGCGTGCGAACAACATTGCCCCTGGTGCCCTGTGATGGATTGGCGTCCCATCCTCGGATGGCCTTGCCTTGTGCCCGTGTCTGCAGGGATGGGCTCCGACTCACTGCGACCCTGTACAGGATTAAGCGGTTTCTGACAATGGATAGATGGACTACATAGCAACCATCGCCCTTTGCTTGAAAACGTGGCTAGGCGCTCAAGACAAAGTCACGAGGCTCACTGAGGCTTTCCTGGGTCCTGGGTCAACAATAACGATAATAATATTGGAAACATCAATGTTATTATTATTATTTTTCTGCTGTCTTTATGACCTATGTCCTATAATTTATCGCTATTGCTTGATTCTCAGTTTATCTGTCTTGATGTTATTAACATGCCGTTCTCTCCACAGCCATGTGCAGCGCTTTGTGACCCTCGGGTGAAAGGCGCTCTATAAATGCTATTATTATTAATGTCCCATGTACGGTTCCACCGTAAAAGTGACACTTTCCGAATGTTTTACGAATCCATTTTTAAACCTGGATACACACACGCACACATATGTCTAGTTGAAATGTTAGTAGAAACTGGAGTGCTATAGAGAACAGATTTCTACGATGTTGTGATTTAGCACGGGGCTTCACCCACTTATCCCCGTGAAGGCCGAGGCTCGGTAGGAGTCTCTACCACTCCCCAACAGGAAATCAAGAACGTGGCTCAAACCGAGACACCTGCATCTCCACACAACGCTGCTCCTTGCTACCGCATTATTAAATACGTTTGACAAGAACAGTTAGAATCTTGCTCGGACAGAGCTTCTCGAATGCTACCACAATTTCTTAACATTAGCGCGCGCTCCAGAAAACGAGGACGATTTAAGAGCAGTATCTTCTTGACTAAACGTGACACGCGCAGGATTTTACTGTCACTTTAAATGGCAGCCCGGCGCCGCCGGTGAACGAGTTCGTGGAATTTTTCGGGACCCGCCGCACTCAAACAGCACCTCTTTTGTAAAAAATAATATCCAAGTTTTTACCTTTTCTGGCAATGAGACAAGTGTGAAGATCTTTAAAACACCAAATGGCCACTTTTTTTTTTACAAAGGGTCCAGTTTGCAAGAAGCCGCACGTGCTTGTGGCAAAAACATCCAAACACAACGCTTTGATAATATGTGCATTGTACTGATGTAGGGTTTCACGGCTCGATTCATGATGGTTGCTCTTCAGAGCTGTTCTTTCGACACGGCTATCCCGAAAGAACAGCTCTGAAGAGCAACCATCAATACTGTATAGTGTATATGCATTGTCCTTGAAACGGATTGGCCCACACCAGAGACAGCATGTGTACACTGAAAGAAAGGTGCTCATAGGACCACTTCTACATTTCTGGTAACATCTACAGCATTCTTATCTCGTCACCCCCATCAACATTACATTTGGATCCCAGCAAGTGGTCTACCCGCTCCCTCCCCGTCATGTAAATGTTAAAATAGACTGTAATTTTGTGTGAGCGGTGGGGGCGGGCTCTGGGTTTGGGGCCATGGTAATTGTACACCGTTCCCCCGCCCTTGTCCGGCCTATAATCTCATCTCATTGTCACAAACCGCTTAATCCTGTACAAGGTTGCGGTGAGCCGGAGCCTATCCCGGCAGACACAGGGCGCAAGGCAGGGCTATACCAGTCCATCACAGGGCACTGGGGGCAATTTTGTCTGCAGGTCAATTAACCTACGTAGCAGCATGTATTTGGACTGTGGGAGGAAACGGGAGTGTCCGGCGAAAACCCACGCGGACACGGGGAGGACATGCGTCCGGCCTATGATGTTGCCCGTATTTTCTTAGTAACAAATGCAGCACCATAATAAACTCATTAACAGTCACTTTTCCAGATGGTCTGATGGAACGGCAATTTCCATCAACAAGACATTGAATGTAAGCATGCGTGTTTTAAATACAGTCCCCTATGCCCGCTTACACGTTAACACACACACGCACACACACCGTATGCATGCAAAACATAAACCAAAGAATTGCATTGCGACATAATAATCAAAGCTGCTTCTGTGGAAACAACTTCACCTTGGGGAAAAAAAATCACAGGCTCAGCGACTTTCGTAAAGGTTAATTAAAACGAGACGCCGGCCAAGGTCAGCGAAATACGAATAAGACCGAAATGAATTTACGCATTTTGGCAGAAACACACGCGCGGAGTGGACGGGCGCGCACTCACTGGCGGGAACCACCGTGATATCACTCCGCCGGGAGAGACTGAAGAGGGGACGCGAGCGGGCCAGACACACGACAACCCACGCGGCAGCCTCCAGCACTCGCCAGTGCTGTCACACAGTGACGCCGCGTCAAGCAAATGGTGCAAATGGAAATGTTACGTCTAAAGAATGCATTTGCTGAGTCCCTCGTGGAGTTTCTAACACCATTTTCGTGAGCAGCTGGGTATGACGAAAGTCTCCAATGCTACTCCGGCTATTAAAAAAGAAAAGCCAACCCACGTGAGCGTTGTAAGAAGGGCTGTGCAGAATAGTGCCGACAGCAAGCACCGGATGAGTCACGGCCAGTTCGGTGCCGACTGAATCACGTATTCACACGTGGGAATAATTGTTTGATTCATTATGCTGACTGCGCCAATTTGTAAACACACTGTGGCCTCATTGCACAATGTGCTTAATTAAGGTGGTGATCCACACTTCGCCGAATGAATGCGCCAGCTGCCGCGGCGTATTGAAATGCTGCGGGACGGACCGCAGTACGCACGGCTTGGCTCGTGTTTACGAGCACTGGGGTGGTATCAACAACAATGATCCCTCATCAGACACCTGGTAACAACTCAATCTCCCGTAAATTTATGGCGCCACGGAGGTCCCCGCTCGACCATTCAATCCACCATCAACACAAGGGCAGTTGAGCCACGTTTTACTTTAAAAATGCCAGGATCCCACACAAGAAACTGTTAGAATGCATTTATGATTCAGAGAGTAGGGCCCGCGTTTTGTTCCTGCACATCCCAGCGGGCTTGCAAGCAGCACAATGTACTGTAGCACGCCCCTAAAATAGCTCCATGAGCATGCAGTTTCTCCCGAGAGAGAGGGGCGGGTGGGGGGAAGACAGAGAGAAAATAATAATCGATATAAATTTACCACACCTGTATTCTCGCAAAGTGAGAAGGGCATCCCGCGGCGCCGTGACAAACATGCTATGACAAACAGCGAAGGAAATTACTTTCCCTGCAAAACACCTTCGCAGAGCCCACTGCTGGCAGCTGTCGAGAGGTAAATAAACAGCACGGCTGGGGAGCTGCTCTGCTATCCCCAATGTGCTCACGGCTAGAAATCCGATAGCTTTCATTAGCATGCCTGGCATGGCAGCATTCGCCAGCGGAGAACACGGCTTTGTTGAGCCACACATATTTCCCGTGTCTCCGCCACGCGCAGGACAGGAACCTTTGCGCGCACAATGTAGTGAACGTCGTCGTCAGCACATGGTCTCCTCTGTCTCGGATCAGGTGAGGCAGCGTACACTGACTGCTTGGTTCCCACACCCCTTGCGTGGCACGTGGGATGCGTCGCCCAGTTCACCTCCTGGCACGGGGCTGTCACACAGAGTGGGCGAACTGGGCTTAGCAGAAATTAGGATGTATTGATGCAGGTTTTCACGACTCGATTCATGATAATAATAATAATTGCGTTTTATATAGCGCCTTTCACCCGAGGGTCACAAAGCGTTGCACAAGGGCCGCGAAGAGAACGGCATGTCAACAATGAAAAAAAAAGCCAAAGGAACATTTTTTTTTATTAAGGCTGCTTCGAATATACTGAAAGGTCGTGAAACTGTCGAGCGATCTCCATGTCTCCCTCGCGACGTTTCGCCTCCCACGCCTGATGATGCTTCCAACGTGGGAGGTGAAACGTCGCGAGGGAGACATGGAGATTGCTCGACACGGCTATCCCGAAAGAACAGCTCTGAAGAGCGACCATCAGAAATGAGGATGGCTACTTTTTCAACTAATTTCACCCCACTGTCTGTCAGGTCCCACGCTGCCAAACTGTTTTAAACTTGCGCCCACATCCAGGTCACGGGTCTGGGGATGATTGTTAACACAAAATATGTTTGGCGTGCTCATGGCACATGCTGATGTTTCAGCTGAGATTAGTTTGTGAAGTTGCGTTTGTTTGCTCGCTCGCCGGGTTTTTATTTTCACTGTTTCTATTTGCACGAGGTTAAGGGTGAACAAAATAAATATTTCTAAAATCAACCTCACAGACAGCCAGAAATTGCCTCCATTAACTGGATAAAGGGTGTGAGGCGAGCCGTGCCTGCTAAACAGGCAGCGCCCACACACACAGAACCCTCTCCTGGACAGAGCCTTGGCTTATTCCTCAAATCTATACTCTCATCAAAAAAGTCAAAGTGATTTCCTCTCCAAATAAGCACTGAGGCATTGGTGCTCATCCTCTGTTTAGATCCCAGAGCTAGTGGGTGGAAATTCTCCATTGCGATGGCAGGGGTGAGTTTTCCTCAGGACTTCACCACACGTTGGTGATAATGTTATGGATCGTCGAGTCATCCATCCATCCATTGTCAGAAATCGCTTAATCCTGTACAGGGTCGTGGTGAGCCGGACTCTATCCTGGCAGACACAGGGCGCAAGGCAAGGTCATTCCGAGGATGGGACGCCAGTCCATCACAAGGCACTGGTGGAAAATTAGTCTGCACGCCAATTCACATATGCAGCAGCATGTCTGTGGACTGTGGGGGGAAACCGGAGTGCCTGGCGAAAACCCACGCGGACACGGGGAGAACATGCAAACTCCACACAGAAAGGCACCCGAGCCGGGATTCGAACCTGGGGCCTTCTTGCTGTGAGGCGGTAGCGCTACTCAGCGCGCCACTGTGCCGCCCTGGTCGAGTAATCGCCAAACAGAATTTAAACTTGCAACATTCCAACTGTAAGCTGCTGACGATACCGCAAAGCCGCTAGACCCTGTCTGAACGTGTGTAAAGGTCGTTAGGTGATTATCCGAGGATCATCAGTCAACAAATGAGCGTAAAACAAATTCCAGTACGCATAACGTGTAATTTATACCTTGTTTCCACGGAGACTTTAAGTGTGGATCTCACAGATAAGCGTATCTTATCTTCCCAAAGGGAACAGTTCTGTCCCAATCACTGAACCAGATCCGCATTTTTACCTTACAACGTTTAATTTCTTACGTGCCTTGTAAAGTCCTGAAGCCAATGTTCCATCGACAATCCTGAGGATATAAAAATCCAATTGGAGCTTCGCACGCATCGTTTCTGAAACTCCTTGATTGTTGTACACTGATGGTTGTTAAATATACCAGTAGAGGGCACAGAACTTAATGACGCGCGCGCCCAGCTCGGTGCTGACCGCTGCTGGGTGGACACCGCTGCTGGGTGGTGACCGCTGGTGGGTGGACACACACGGACGTGGGAAGCGTGCTCATTGCTCCAACAGCTGCGACCGGATCAAACCGGTGACCTTTGCCACGTAAGTTCAGCGCGCTAACCATTACAACGCGGCAGTATTCGCGATTGAAGTGCAGTACAGTATTGCTCTGGGCTTTGCGTGTATTTTTTTTATTCAAGCCTTTAGTGTCACACTCCACTTGAGAAAAAAATTACTTGGTTCACTAATGATGGGGATCAGATACTTTTGACAAGTTAATAAAGGGACAGGAAGCAATGTGGAACAGGAGGATGACCCTGCTCTCGGAGTAAAACCAAACATCTTCCAGGACATAATCTTTTTGGAGCCCAAATTCTAAAGTTTCAGTGTTCAGCTTGGTCTAGTTAAAAGCACGAACTTTCTGTATCTCATTTCCATTGGTTAATCATAATGAGGGGTGGCACGGTGGCGCACTTAGTAGCACTGCCACCTCACAGAAATACGTTTGTGGGTTCAATTCCTGGCTCGGGTGCCTTTCTGTGCGGACTTTTCATGTTCGCCCCGTGTCTGCATTTGGTATTCAACGGGTACTCTGGTTTCCTCCAACGTCTTAAATACATGCTGCCTAGGTAATTGGCCTGACTAGATTGTCCCTGATGCCCTGTGATGCACTGGCATCCCACCCTGGGTAAATGAACGTTGAGAAAGACACGGTACATACTTGAAAGCACACGAAGAAACACAAGATGAGCATTTGGATCAAAGAACATCCACACATCAAAGACACCGTGTTGACCCTGAAGCAAAGTAAGTGGGCTGGGACAGGACACGTCACTCGAAGGAATGACGGCCAGTGGTCGAGACTAACAACGGAGTGTCAGCCAAGGCAGCGACCGTGCCTCAGAGAATGTACAATGTGGGGATGGAGCCATAAAATCGGCGAGAGCAGGAGGGAGGGTGAGAGCAGTGGATAGATCTTGGCTGACAGATAGATGTTTATTATTACAGCAGAAAATACCCAGTGAGCTTGCAAGCTTTGGATGCGAGATTCCTGCGGCACCGCTGACGTATTGCATAAGTACATCTTTGATAATATGCACTTACGTTTTAAAATACACTGTCAGTTACTGCTCAAATAGAAACAGTCATTATAAATAGGTTTTAAACCAAAGTCTTAGCGCATGCTTGATCTTTTTTTCTCGTAAAAAAAGACACGAGGCAGGCATGAAAATGTCACCAGAACATTGGAACGGAGGCGTCAGTGACGCTGCCATCTCCTTGTTTTCCTCCAAGTGATGCTATGCACACTTATTAGGTTTAGAACAACATCTGGGCATGCTCAACTGTGTTCTATTTTTGCTTTCGAGAAGGCATCTAAGTAACTTGTGCATGCCGTTTGTCTCTATCTCAATCCAGACACAACGATAGCGTAATTGGTTGGTGGCTTAATATTGAACTCGACAATAAATATCCACCATGGCCCCAAGATAAGCCACTCTATAGAAATGCAACAGCATTTATATTGCTGTGCCAACGCAGCCAAAACAATCTAAGTGTATGCCAACAAGAGATAAGAGGTCTGGGGACATGAATCGTGCGTTGAAAAAAAGCACGCTTTGCCGAGTCAATGACTAAGGCATTGTACTGATGTAGGTTTGTCACGGCTCGATGTATGAGAATTGCTCTCCATAGCTGTTATTTCGAGACAGCCGTGGCCCTGAGTGTTCCTTCTCTCTCCTTGGAAACGTTTCGCCTCCCACGTTGAATGATGCCTCCAATGATGCCTCCGACGTGGGAGGCGATACGTCGCGAAAGAGAGATCAGGAACACTCGACACGACGACCCCGAAATAACTGCTATGGGGAGCGATTAAGAGCGAATTCCACACTCCAGCGCATATTGTGTGCACCAATAAAATAGAACATTCAACCGTTCTATGGCCCTGGAAGGGACGTTCAGAGACTTACTATTTAGAATTATAACGCAATATTGACAATTACAGTGTTGTCAATCCACTGTTGGATTAACTCTGTTGGTCATGAGGGTTATTTGACCATAATTCAACACGCTGGGCAATGGAGGCTGGTGAACGGGGTCCCAGGGCTATTGCAGACAGCACCCGCCACTTTGTTAGCCACGGTTGCGGATTGAACTCGGATGTTTGGGTTCTTAGTAAACGTGGTGCGGGAAGATATTCGATCGTGACGTCAAGCCTGACCCCCCCCACCCCGACCCTCCCAGACCCCCATTACAATTACGTCGTAATCTTCTTCTCAGCGATTCTTCGAAGCAGCGCGATGGTCAAATTAGTTTCCCATTTTCTTACACAGCCCCTTGCATTTTCATTGAACTCCGCAAGGTCTTTTGAGCTGCAGAGGTTCGGTAGTAGAGCACAGACAAGGCAGTGTTCCATAGTACGGTCTGCTTCTCCACATTCACAGGTGGTTGGGCCGGTCTTGTAGCCCCATCTGACCAAAGCATCTTTTGATCGTCATGTTCTAGTTCTCAGGCGGTGATGAATAACGGCGACGGGGCGGCACGGTGGCGAAGCGGTGAGCAGCGCTGCCGTGTCACAGCAAAAAGGTCCCGGGTTCCAATTCCCGGCTCGGGGGCCTTTCTGTGCGGAGTTTGCATGTTCTCCCCGTATCTGCGTGGTTTTTCACCGGGCACTCCGGTTTCCTCCCACCGTCCAAAGACATGCTGCTGCATAGGTTAATTGGCCTGCAGAATACATTTTCCCCATTGCCCTGTGATGGACTGGCGTACCGTCCTGGGTGTGGCCCTGCCTTGCGCCCTGTGTCTGCCGGGATAGGCTCTGGCTCACCGCGACCCTGTACAGGATTAACACGTGCAGCTACACGGTCCATGGGACTCTCTGGTCCAAACAATTGTAAACATTCCACGTGAGGCATTTGTGGATATGAGTGAGGTAGATGCACACGAGTGAAAATCTATCCGGCTGGATTATTGTCAGATATGACCACAGATTTAAATGGTGGGCGCTCTTCGCCCAGATAGCAGCAACATCAGCACAGGCAGCGGTCTCTTTGGAAACTCTGCCGCATGTTCGGACTACAGCTAACATCACAGCACTGCATTGCCATTCCCAGAGTTTCATAAACATTCAGACGATGTTTAAAATACGGTACGTTCAACGGTACCATGTGATGGGCTGGCGTCCCATCCTGGGTATAGCTCTGCCTTGCGCCCTGTGTCTGCCGGGATAGGCTCCGGCCCACCGCGACCCATTACAGGATTAAGCGGTTTCTGACAATGGATGGATGGACGGACGTTCAACGTATTGTGTGAGTATCGCTGTGGTCGTGAGAGACGGCGTGAGCGTTGCGAGGCCCTCGCAGACCGCTGGACTGTCGGTGGCCGCTCGCTCATGATGAATTATTGCTAAATCGGCACGCGAGCTGTTACTGAACTCCAGTTCGGCCACCACGGAGCTTTGAAGCCAGCACTCGTGGCCAGAGCGGGTTTCGTGACGACCCCTGACATGACTCACATGAACCAATGGTTTGACCGGGTCACAGATGCCCCCGATACACAGAGCAGCAGCACTTGCAGGTCGTCCGATAGACGCCCGAGGTGAACATCGTGCCTCCACCACCACCTGTTGTCGGCGACGGCTGCTGCCCTCCGCGAATACCTCCCTTGAGTTAATTCCACAGGCCCGTCTCCCGGCTCTCCGTGATTCAATAAAGCATCGACATCACTGTGTAACTTCCTCCAGATATATGAACCAGCCTGCCAGACGAAAGGGCCCGCTTGCGCTAAGGTACACGCATACAAAGCCGCAGGCAGCCGGCTAAAACCAGCAACACATGGCCCCACCGCCAGCACCACGGCCCCGTCACGCTCCCATCACCTACAGCTGCTGCTCTTGCTTTAGCTGCTGCTACACACACCACCACTCTGACAGCTGCTGTAGCCGCCGCAGCAGCAGCCGCAGGGATAACAGGAGCGGGCGAGACGCGAGCGATCGTAAAGCGGTGAATAATCCACAATCATGGAGCCCGGGGAGGAGAAGAAGCAGAGGATGAGGGGTAGGATGAAGAAGGAGGCTGCACTGACCTTGCTCGGCGGCACCGCGCTGGGAGCGACAAGCACCGCGCTGGGGGCCCCGCCGGGGCCTTCTCCAGGCAGGCGATGATGATGAGGGGGGTGACGATGAGAGAGAGGGTGACGATGAGAGGGTGCTTAAGGGAGGTAATTACCGCGTCGGCGATCATTAGTGGCGCGAACGTGCGGGGAGCGCAGTGCCCGGTGTCGCCGCGGGGCGGCGACACTGCGCGTGTGTTGCTCGTACGTGCCTGTGGTCAGTCAGTGGTCCGTGTTAATACATCGTGTTTCGAAGAATCGCAAAGAAGAAGAATACGTGTCCGTGTTAACACGTGTCAGTGTTCGTGTCAACGTGTGTGAGTGCCTTCTACCTTTACCTTGGGGGTCAAGGTAGAAGCGTTCACGTCGCGATCCCTGCCAGGTAATAACTTGGTGTTGCCTGCGAATTCTACCAAACACTTCGAAGCCGTGCTGAAAGACAACGATGTCCAGAAGCTGACCATCGTGCTTCGAAGAATCGCAAAGAAGAAGAAGAGTGCCTATGAATGTCGCTGTGTCGGTGTGTTTTCACGTCAGGCAGCCCATGACACCTGGGTCTGTCCTGTAACCTCCTGTCGGCGAGCCTTCGACACTTGACGTGGCCTCAAGGTGCATATGGCCTGGCACAGGCGCCGTGGTGACGTCACCGGCACTTAGTGGCGAATGGCGGTTGTTGTTGTTAACGTGGGGAGCGGTGGCTCAGTGGTTAGCGCGCTTGGCTACAAACCTGGCTGTGACCCGAGTTCGAATCTCGCTGACGGCCAACACCAATGACGATTTTCCGAACCGGTCCTGGGCCTCCCCTAGGTCGACTGAGCCTCAAATGAATACCTAGTGCGGTGTGTAAACATCGTTACTAGGGAGACAAAGGCGGCCGGGGTTGGTGCTGGTCACCCACCCCCTCGTGTGCCGCGTTGACCTTCCTAGGTGCTCGCTAACAGCCTTTGCCCCAAGAGTATATTAACGCTATAGGGGGCTCTTTATCAGCGCCAGCGTGTGTCTGTATGTCTTTATGTTAGTATTCCTCACTCACTTTTGAGACACACATCAATAAGGTGACGAAGGTAGCCTACTTTCATCTCAGGAATATAGCCAGACTGCGCAACATCCTGTCACCTGCTGATGCTGAGAAGCTAATACCCATATTCATCTCTTCACGAATTGACTACTGCAATGCACTGCTTCCCGGAATCCCTGCCAATTTGATCAATCGTCTCCAACGTGTGCAGAATGCGGCTGCCAGAGTCCTCACTGGCACACCCTTCCGTGATCACATAACCCCAGTACTGATGTCTCTCCACTGGTTACCTGTTAAATACAGGATTGAATTCAAGATCCTCCTTCTCACTTACAAGGCTCTCTCTAACACAGCTCCGACATACATTCGTGACCTTCTGCAGTCACCCTCTACAACACGACAACTACGATCCTCCAATACACGCTTGCTGTTTGTTCCCAGGTCGCGCCTCCATTCCATGGGTGACAGAGCCTTCTCGCGCGTTGCCCCAAGACTCTGGAATGCTCTTCCACTGGAAATTCGTTCAGCGCAGTCCTTGAACATCTTCAAATCTAGTCTTAAGACTTATTTGTTCCGTAAAGCCTTCAAGCCGTCCTGTCAGGACTTCTGATGCGGCTTGGCGCTGTCGTGCCAGGTTGTTGGCTCTCTTCATACCTGCACCTTTTTGGGAGCATTCGTTCCTTCCTCTGGCACCTTTTGGGAAGCATTCGTTCCTTCCTCTGGCTTGGATTGTTGGAGTGGGTTATCGGTGCCGTGCCGAGATGTTGGCTCTCTCTCTCTCTCTCTTCCGATCTGTCTGCTAGGGGACATTTGTTCCCTCCTTGCTTGTTGTAGAATTATTATTAGTTTCCCTGTTGCATTTTCTTTTGTCCTTTGTCTTATAATTCGTTGCTATCACTTGACTCTCAGTTTTCTGTCTCCCCGTTGTTGTTGTGCCGTTCTCTCCACAGCTCGGATTTTAAAAAAAAAAACCCAAAAAAAATGTGTTGCTGATTTTCCGTGCTCTGTCGTTGACATGTCGTTCTCTCTGCAGCTTTGTGCAGCGCTTTGTGACCCTCGGGTGAAAGGCGCTCTATAAATGCTATTATTATTATTATACGCATGTCTGTCGCTGTCTCTGTGTCAATGCTTGTCGATATCCCGGTGTCGAGTGGGTCTTGACATCAGTGTCTGCCTCTATGTGGGTGTGTCAAGTGCTGCCGTCGTGGAGCCTGTACAGGGTCTCGCAGAAACTGCACAGGCGCATTTCAGTTCACATGGCTTCAGTGCAAATGTGTAATTGTTTAAATGGTTGTAGGAAAGGGGAGGATATAAAAAAAAAATGTTAGAGATAAAAAAAAGTGAGAATAATAACCGTTGGCATTTGTCACGAGATCCGAATCGCCGAGGGAGGCTCCAATGTCCATCACGGTCTCGGTGTTATGCCGCAGCACGGCCGCTTGCCTGGACCACAACGGTCGCGTCCTTGCAATCATTGCATTTAAGTCAAATATCCGCACAGTGTCCCGATCGCCAGGGACATGCGCCGTTGCCGAGATAAATCTGATGAAACGGCAGAATAAAACGTGCTGGTGCTGCGGTGTGTGGCCAGGTGTTTGTGACACACAAGGCGGGCTGTCACACCTAGCCAGCACACGCGGTGAGCCAGCGTGGCTCCCGGGCCGCGTGGCCGCCGTGGCGGCCTCTCCCTGCACGACGGAACGCGGCCACGAGTCAGCGACGCGAGCGCGCTCTCTCGCCGCGGGCCTTTTATATAAGACGGGGAAAAATCTCATGTATTGCATGGCTGACTTCTAATCTCTCCTGTTCGTGAGCATTCTCCATCTGTCGCCTGTGATGGAAGAATTCCCACTGCGAAGCCATTTATCTGATGCGACCAGAAACATTATTCCTTAAATTCGTGAAGCCAAGCGTGTCTATATATTCCGTTCATTTCTTAACTTGTTAGATATATATATATAAAACTGGCATACAGTGGTAAGAAAATTAAATATTAAGTATAGGCGAACTGCTGCTTAGGAAGTGGGCAACGATCAGTGGATTTGCAATTAGCACGTTGTCATTCTGCCAAGAGACAATTGCACGTTGCTTAAGTAAGCACATGGACAATGTCCTAATCCGGCCATTCTCAATCGGTGGGTCGCGACCAAACAGTGGGTCGCGAGCGCCACCTAGTGATCCGTGGAGACCATGCCCAAGTGGGCCAAGTGGGCCTCGAGGTGAAAAATGTTGAGAACCTCTGCTCTAATGTACACACATCAGTGGTAGAGATCTGTCCCTCTGCGATCACCCTTCCAGACACCCGTGTAAGTCAGGCCCGATGTCACCGTAGTCTCCAAGGTGAATGCTCACCACCCAGCAATGGCTCCATCCTCTCAGCCACGTGGTGGGATGAAGATGCTCTGTGTGATGGTTGCTCTTCAGGGCTGTTTTCTCTGGATAACCGTGTCGAGCGATCTCCATCTCTCCCTTGCGACGTTTCGCCTCCCTCATCAGGCGAAACGTGGCGAGGGAGAGATGGAAATCGCTCGACACGGTTATCCCGATAAAACAGCCCTGCAGAGCAACCATCAGATAATATACTTGTTTGTTGTAGAATTATTATTATAATATACTTGCTTGTTGTAGAATTATTATTATTATTATTGTTATCCTGTTGTTTTTTTCTTTTGTCCTTTGTCTTATGCCGTTCTCTCCACAGCTCGGATTATAAAAAAAAAAATCCAAAAAAAATTGTTGCTGATTTTCCGTGCTCTGTCGTTGTTGACATGTCGTTCTCTCCGCAGCTTTCTGCAGCGCTTTGTGACCCTCGGGTGAAAGGCGCTATATAAATGCTATTATTATTATACTGTAGTTGTCATGCAGTCATTGGTGACCGAGCCATCACCTCGTTGTCATGGATTTTCACACGACCCCTTCAAAACCCTTGACATATAATCGTCAGTACGCGTGATCGATCAGCGTGCGATAAAATTGCACCGTCTTCAGTTTGGTGGCAATCCGTTCACGTAAACAAATATTCATCCCATGTCATTTCGTTCCAAAGTCCCAAATACACAGGAACGTGAAAGGGCGTCACTGCAACGTCAATGGGGGCACTTGGCAGCTGGTCACAGGTCAAGGTGCCCCTCACACTGCGTCATCGGAGTCCATAGTATTGATGAGGTCCGATAAGGGTGAATTGCCCCCAGATAGTGAGCTCACTTTTTATTTGGGGCATATAGGATATGGGCTTTTTTTTTTTTACAATCTGTTTTTACAGTTATGTCCCAACATAGCGATATATTGTATCTAAAATTAAATGTTCTCGAAAGATAAGCGTATGCTTTCTGGTACAAAAGGCCAGGCCGAGTCCCGATTTAAAAAAATAAACAGCTTCGAGAGAGTGAATTGTGTTTGTTTATTAACTCGCTCGTGCGCGCGCGCGCTCCGTAAGCACCCGCACGAAACTAAACACAAACCAGAGAGACGGTCGTGAGGCGGGGGGCACAGCGCGCAGGAGCTAGTGACCCCATGCCTGAGTGGCGTGGAACTTCAACCCCTGAGCGAACATCGAGCCCAGTCCAGCCCGAAGGACGTTGGACAGGTCCCATCAGGACTGTCGTCGAGGCAGATCGTGCCGCCCGCTGGAGAACCTCCGCAGCTGGGGAGCCGAGTGCACGCGTCTCACGCACACCATCTCTGCTGGTTCGTGTTTTTCCATCCACTCATTATGAATGTTGCTCTTCGGAGCTGTTCTTTCGGGATAGCCGTGTCGAGCGATCTCGCTCTCTCCATCACGACGTTTCGCCTCTCACGTTGGAAGCATCATCAGGCGAAACGTCATGATAGAGAGAAGGGAGATCGCTCGACACGGGTATCCCAAAAGAACAGCTCTGGAGAGCAACCACCATGAATCGAGCCGTGAAAACCTACATGAGTGCATCCATCCATTGTAAGAAACCGCTTATTCCTGTACAGGGTCGCGGTGAGCTGGAGCCTATCCCGGCAGACACAGGGCGCAGGGCAGGCCTATACCCAGGATGAAACGCCAATCCATGACAGGGCACCGGGGACAATTTAGTCTGCAGGGCCAATTAACCTATGCAGCAGCGTATCTTTGGATTGTGGGAGGAAACCAGTGTCTGGTGAAAACCCACGCAGACACGAGGAAAACATGCAAACTCCACACAGAAAGGCACCCGAGCCGGGATTCGAACCTGGGGCCTTCTTGCTGTGAGGCGGCAGCGCTACTCACCGCGCCTCCCGGTTAATGTTTTTACATTGGTTAATTCGCATGTTTGTTGTATCGCAGGAATCCCGCTGCCAGAGCTTGCACGCTCACTGGGAATTTTGTGTTGTAATTATAACCATCTATCTATCTGTATATAGCCTCAGGAGTCTGTAGGTACAAGTGCTGTTGGCGAGCACGTATAAAGGCCACAGCGGCACACGAGGGGGTGGGTGCCCAGCACTACGCCCGGCCGCTCGATGTGAGACCCTCCCTGACACAGGACATTATGTATGTGAGCAAGACATTATAGCTTTAATTATACCTGCTGTTGCCTAACCTTTGCAACATTTCAAAGTCGTGTTATTGCCTTACTTGCATCGTACGTTTTGCAACTAAAACATCTCAACATTACAACTAATGAATTACGGGGGAAAGCGGCACCGAATTCCGAAACTCATGACTTCAAGAAGGATAGATAGATAGATGTTTATTGTTACAGCAGAGAAATACCCAGTGAGCTTTCAAGCTCTTTATGGGACTCCTGCGACACAACAAACATGCAAGAAGGAGCTGCTGCATTGGAAGGTTTGGGCAATCTACAGGGTGCGGTATAAGTCGCTTTACCGAGAATAATTAAATTTCTTTTTCACCAGAAGCGTTAAATACTGCAGCAAAATTTATATTTGTTTGCCACCATTTTTTGAGAAGAAAACGCCTTGTTTGTTTTATAATTTTCTGTTCATCCTGCAACCTTGTAAAAGAGGAAAACAAGTGGTAACACAGCATAACACACAGTTTCTACTAAACCGCAAGCTAGCCAACTCACTGCTGCATCCAGCGTGTTAATCATTGTTGCCAAATCACTGCAGCACCCCGTATATATGATGCGAGAGTCGGGGTGTCATTCCAGATTGTTCCTATTGGCTCGTCGTGTCACGTAACTACTCTACAGAGACAAATGTTAATTATTACAGCATAACCATAACCAGTAAACTTGCAAGCTCATTACGGGATTCCTGGGACACAACACACGCGCGAATTGACAAAAATAAATAATAATAATAATATAAAATAACAAATTCACCAAACAAAAACAAAACAAATAACCATTTACACACAGCATTGCACATAATTGACCAACTAAATTAATAAATAAAATAATAAAATACAGGTAAACATTGCAATGGGGAAACAGATTATTGCAAATTGAGAGGGAACAAGCGCAACATTTGCAACATTTCAAACACAAATCAGCTGTAGGCTGTTCTCTCGGCTCGGAGCTGATCGCATCACCATCGCCATGTATCGGTCAGCACGGGCGGCCGCAGGCCACTGTGAAGGGCGGTTCCTTGAATGCGAGTCGGTCTCCACGTGGGGGAGGGAAATGGGGAGTCTGTACCACACCCAACCAACGCAGAGGACACTCTGCCTCGGGTCTCCTCGTCGCCTCGCAGCCCCTACAAACACCTGGCGAGCCAGGTGATCAACCCGCGCGAGAGGTAATCAGCCTCTCAGCTGCTCCACACCCCACAGCCGAGAGCAATTAGCGCGTACCCATTATCTGTATAACTTTGCGACTTTGCGCCATTTGGCATCGCGCGTTTCCGCGCTCGCACGATTTCAACGAGGCCCCAGTCGGAGTTGGGAGAATCGACGGAGCCGTGCTCATTAGCGTCACGCGTGCGTGCCGCCTGATGAGAGCCCCCTCGAGGCCCGAGGCGACGTCTGCCCGACGGCACAGCGCCCGCCAGGCGCACCCACAGCAGGTTGATTGAGATTTACTAAACCAACAAACACTCCACACATCCATCGCTAACGCCGCATTGAAGCACTGAGCGATGCATGTTCACGCCACGAGGCTGAGGTTTATGTGACCTTCTTCAGAGCAGACGGGGCGTTGGGCTGAGAGTGGGGTGGGCTGAGAGGAGGCGGTGGGGCTGAGAGGGGCCGTGGGGCTGAGCGGGTTCAGAAACATTGTTTTGTGCAGTAGTTTGAGCTAACACTTTACACCGTGGGACCCTGAGGAAATTGAGAAATGTCGAGTTGAGATAATGAGCAGCTCGATTTCATCACGACGAGGGCTCGGCGTACATCATCAGTGAGACAGGGCGGCGCAAAGTGCTCACACGGCGCGCACGCACACACACTCGCACGCACACACGGCGCTCATAACGCGAATCCGTAACGACTTAACGCGCAATCTTAACTCGTAAAACGCAGCAAAATGTGCACCGGCAATGCAGTCTAGGCACTATTTTATCACCGAGAGATCCGACACGCCGTAAAGATAGGCGATAATCCACGATATCGCGCCTTTGGAGCTGCGAGTAAAGGTCAGAACCGAGCGCGTCCCCCGCTCTCTGCACGCGCGCCGTTCTATATTTATTTGCCTCCTTAAGGCGAGACGCTCCACTCCCCACTCGCCCCCACACGCTCCACCACTCCACGCCGTCGGGCAAGCGAGTCCTCGCCGGTGCTCCCAGCTTCCTCGTCGTTCCGGGAAGGCGGCCGGGTGTCAATGATGTCCCTCGCACGACTCCTGCCGCTCCTGCTGGGGCTGGCGACGGCGAGCCGCGCCGCGCTGGATCCCGGGCTCCTGCCCGACGCCAGTTACCCCACGACCGAGGAGGGCGCAATACAGTTCCTCTCAGATTACAACAGCTCGGCCGAGGTGGTGATGTTCGAGAGCTCGATGGCCAGCTGGAACTACAACACCAACATCACAGATGTGAATGCCAACCTAGAGGTGAGGGAAGTCGCGACGGCGTGTCCCAGGGTTGCGACTCCTGGCCGGTGTAACGCCGTGTGTGTACGTGTGCGTGTCTTTGTGCGCTTGCGTGAGTTGGTGCGGTGTCGGCGAGCCCTCGACACTCTGCCGTGGCCTCAAGGTGCATCTGGCCTGGCACAGGCGCCGTGGTGACGTCACCGCCACTTAGCGGCGAACGGCGGTGGTTGTCGTGTAGTTCTGCACAAACTACTCCCCCTACCCCCGTACCCCTAACACTCTCCCGTGCGTGCTGTTTTGGCCTTAATGGGTGCTCGCGAACGGCATTTACTCCAACCGGTCGGTATGGCTCTAATGGGGCGCTTTGCTTTGTTGGCGTAGGTGCGGGCTGGCGAGCTGGGGAGTGCTTGTGCGTCTGTCGGAGCGTGCACGTGTACTATAACGCGCGCCTGTCGTCGCTTGCTTTGCAACGCGATTCACAAACTTTTAAACTGCTCTCGTACTTGCTTGCAACGCGCCACCATAGCGAACAATAATAATGATACGATTCATGACGCGCGCCAGGTCCACGCCTGGTCATGGACGACACACGTACACGGATGCGATACCAAACCGCAGAGGGGATGGGGGGGGAGCCAGGCGGTTAGCCGGCGCCAACCCGCCAGACACTGCTTGCTGTATACAATGATGTTGCGGGTCAATTCATTAATGAGGGGTTTTTCACTTGTGGGAGGAAATCGGAGAACCTGGAGGAAACCCGCGGAGAACATGGGGAGAGCACACAAACTCCGCACAGAAAGGCGCCCG
>JAZEWU010000006.1:9367308-9380575 GCA_036362915.1 Geotria australis | reverse complement strand
GTTGCCAGCTCCAACCAAGCAATGCCCCAGACCACCCGCAGCACCGGTCGTGGTTTCGGCGCGACGCCCTCAGACCCCGCGGCGCGACCCCGGCGGCAGACGCGGGCCTCACCATGCGTCGCGCCCCGTCCAGGCCGCAGCTCTCGATGCTGTCGAGCCGCGCGTCGATCCAGTAGAGGCGGCTTGACGGCAGGTCGAGGGCCAGCCCGTCGGGCCAGCCGAGGCCGTCTGAGAGCAGCACCTTGCGGCCTGACCCGTCCATGTTGGCGCGGGAGATGCGCGGCGCCTCGCCCCACTCGCTCCAGTAGAGCAGCCTGCGGGCAACCGGACACAGGGCAGCGGCGCGCGCGCGGTCACCTGCCTGGCACAGCGTGGCGGAGACGCGTCATCCGTGCCCGTTCTCTCCACAGCTCGGATGTAAAAAAATAAAAAATATGTTGCCGATTTTCCGTTCTCTGTCGTTGTTGGCGTGCCGTTCTCTCCACAACCCTGTGCAGCGCTTTGTGACCCTCGGGTGAAAGGCGTTCTATAAATGCTATTATTATATTATTACGAGCGCGGGTACTGATTGTGCTCGACTGCTGCCGATGTTAGTCAAGCACTCCATACGGGTTGCGTATTATGTTATTTAACATACACCCTTATCCAGGGCGACTTGCATCAGATATACACTTTTGAAAATAAAGACTGAATGTTTCCGATAGTTAAAGGTTCTAAAAAGGTATTTGTAGTCAAACATATAGATGTTTGTTGAATAAATGTGCCCGAGACTTGTTGGAATGTTATTAGCCCGTCTGTGGTCCTAAGTTCTATGACGCGATCGTTCCACCATGATGGAACTATAATTATAATAATAATAGAACTACGGTCACAAAACAAAACACCAAGCCTTCGGAGAGTGGAAATGGTGTAGAAAGAGAATAGAAGAGCCCTGTGTTGGGACGGAATGTGGCACTGGCTCACCGCATGGCTGTGGGTTATCACACCTCCGAGTCGTTCTCTTTGAGAACAGACGACTACCGTGTGGGATGATTAAAGTTGAAATTACTTGTACCACTCAAAACCAGCACAGTTAACCCTCAACTGACGCGGCTGGAAAAATATTGCTCCAGAAGCCCCTTTTGGCCAACGAAACAACTGTTGTTCAATGTTTAGGAACCGGAAGCAAACGCATAAAAATTTAGTTAAAGAGATGCCGACACAATGATGGTGTGGAGGAGCGGGTGACAGGCAGTACATTCACTGCAGGCCAGTGACCCGGCACAATTTGTCACCAAATCCATAGCAGCAGCGCAACGCAAGCAGCATGTGGACACGGGTACATGCCACTCACCCGTCGGTCGCCTGCAGCGCCAGCGAGTGAGGCTCTTCCACCTCGGAGCCGACGATCACCACACGAGCCGCCACCTCACTCCGATCCTCCAGTTGAGCTGCCATGATGCAGTTAGTCTCCGAGTCGGTCCAATAAATGTTGCGAGCGACCCAGTCCACGGCGATGGCTTCGGCGGCGACGTCTGGAGCGACGGTTCGGGCAACGCACCGTTGGGAGGAGATGACGCGATACGAAATATTACCAAGGGAGGCGAGAGAACGGTAGTACAGCAACGGATTGAATCTGTTTGAGCCTAGGGGGCATTAAAGCTTCATTACACAAGTCTCTAAATATTTCAAAATTCTCGCCAAAACCACCAACATGACATTGGCCAAATGTCAACATTTGGATGCGTGGCGAGGACGTCACAGGTTGCATGCACGACCCTTAGCTCAGTCCACTCGGGGACGGGGCCTCCCTCGTGCAATGCGGGGTCGCGGGGCTAACGAGATTGACCCCACCTCAGCACGCGGGTTCACGCACATGGAAGGAGGGCCGCATAGACGTTGGCCCATAGTACAGCATAACGATGCACGTTGCTGTACTGCAGCAGCGGCCAACGCACGATTAGATCCCGGATGAGATTAGGCACATTTCAAGCAATTCGGTGAAATGCTTCCCAGGGGAGACTCAAGTCACCACCATATTACAACTACCACGGGGAACTGGCAGAAATGTGGATCAATCGGCAACAGGCATCACGTCACCTGCGTAGAGAGTCCCGTTGTCGGTTCCGTTGACGAGCGCCCACGCGATGCGCCTGTCCTGCCGCTCGTACCAGTACACCCTGCCGCTCGCGCCGTCAAAATCCAGCGACACCACGGACCGGGCCAGCTCCGCCAGCACCACCTGGGCGGCACGGTGAGGAGCGCAGTCACCTCACAGCAAGACGGACCCCGGTTTGATTCCCGGCTCGGGTGGCTTTCTGTATAGAGTTGGCATGCTCTCCCCGCGTCTGCGTGAGTTTTCACTGGGTACTCCGGTTTCCTCCCACAGCCCACAGACATGTTAATTATCCTTGAATAAATTGCCCCCGGTGCACCGAGATGTTGCAACTTGCTTACCCCATTCCTGTTGGACAGCTGTTAAAGAGCTACACAGCTCGACGGTTACTTCCAGCTTAAAAACCGACCGACTGATTGGACCGAGAGAAAATTCAGTCGCCCACATTTTCGACGGACAATATCGCCCACGCTTCTGCGAATCCGCCACGCCGCCGCGTCAGACTGGGGGGCAACCGCGTGCGAACTCGCGCCGTGCGTGACCTGGTCCGGAGACGTCCCTCCCAGCTTCAATAACAAACCGACTGACCTGGTGGTCGGTCGTCAAGGCGACAGCAGACACGACGCCCATGGACGCGTACGCCAACATAGCCTCGGGCTCTGGGTGGGTGGAGGGGGGGGTTATGTCAGGACATGCTCCAAGAGAAGGGACAGGTGAGCGCAGGTACAAGCCGTGCCTGCGGATTGACATCCGATTTTATTTCACATTCTCATTTAATACCTAGCCCCAGGCGGTGCCACGGCCAAGGAACGAGTATAAGAGTCCATTGAGGATTTTTATTGTTGACATTTCACAACTGCTCCGGAAATTTAAAGCGAGCCCGCAGTCACCGGGGAGCAGCGTTGCCACCAACTCCGCTACAGCTCAGAAATCGGCGCGTGACAGGAAACAAATGGGTTATAAAATTCGGAGCTAGAATTTCACGAAACGTGTCAGCCCTATCAAGATTGAACAAGATGGTTTGTTTGTGTAGTCATTGGGTCGCACCTAGCGTCGCACGGGTGGGGTGTGGGGTAACCGCCTGTAAGTGAGCGCATGACACGCAGCCACCACTGGCTTGTCACCACGCAACCTGAATGAAACGCCACACAAGTTGACGCTAGTGTTCACCAAGCTGTCGCCACACCAGAAGCGGGGCATGGCGGCGCGGCGAGTAGCGCGGCACGCCTCGCAGCAAAAACGGCCCTGGGTTCGATTCCCAGCCTCGGGGCACCTTTTCTGTGGAGTTGGCATATGCTACGTGTACGCGTGGGTTTTCGACGAGTACTCCCGTTTCCTCCCACGGTCCAAAGACACACTGCCCAAGTTAATTACCCCGACTACGCTGGACAACTGATGATCAAAAGCCCTACCGCAGCGCGACGATCCCTTCCAACTCAAATACAAAACCGAGCGACCGACCTGGCGCCCGGCATGCGCCGCTGGGCGCGCGCTGGTAGCCGGCGGCACAGGCGCAGCCGAAGGCGCCGACGCTGTTGAGGCAGCGCTGGGCGCACGGCGGCACCGCCAGCTCCTTGCATTCGTCGCGATCCACGCAGCCGCGGCCGCTCTCCCCGAGGCGGAACCCGGCCGGGCACACGCACACCTGCACACCGCGCGCGCCACACAGACCGAGCCGGAGAATCAGTGTGTCCCCCCTGCGGAGGAGGTTCGTGGAGGACGCTACTGGGCAGTTGGAGGCAGTCGCCTTCCAACAACAACAACAGAGGGCGGAGGAGCGACGCTCACAAAAGCCGCGCGCCAGGCGGCTGAAACTCAGCGAGTTGGCACGGTAAGGGGCACAGGTGGTGCCCCAACCATTCATCTCGGCGCGTCAGCCCGTGGCACCTGGGTCTGTCCCATGACCTCCTGTCAGTGAGCCTTCGCCTGAAGGTGGCACCTGGTCTGGCACAGCCATTTCCTGGCAAACGGCGGTTGTTTCTAGGGCAGCGGTTCTCAACATTTTGGGCCTCGAAGCCCACTTGGGGTATGGTTTCCACGGACCACTAGGTGGCGCTCGCGGCCCCCCTGTTGGGAATAGCGGTATTAGGGCGCTTTGCTTAAAAACTACTCAGCGGCTCTAAACGCCTCGCGCGAATCACGTTCTACGTGTCCGCGTTGGTTTTCGGTGGGTATTCGGATTTCCAACAAGCGCCTCACGAGTGATAACCGGGGGGCTGCGACAGAACGTGTTGTGTGGAAAGGTCAGAGAGGGACGTTGGAGGTCACAGCCACTCACGGGCCCCACAGGGGTGGCGTGGCACCGGTGCGAGCAGCCGAGGTCGGCGCAGGCCGCAGCCGCCGTGCCGCACGCCTCGCCCTCGTCGGAGCCGTCGGCGCACTGCTGGCTCCCGTTGCAGGCGGCGGCCCAGGGCGCGCAGCCCCCGTCCGTGCACGGGAACTCCGACAGCCGGCACCAGTCGGGACCCAGGCCCACGGACGCATCTGCAGGAGGAGACCACCGGATGGCACCGCGCGCCTGCAGGCTCAACTCCAAGGTGGCTTGGAGAGAAAGGGGGCAGGGGGTCGGTGGCTCCCGTAATGGCCAGGGTATGGCCACACGTTAGCCGGCTACCCGTTTAGAATGCACCCCTTCATGGTCTCTCTCGAATATTGTGTGCACAGCTGTCAATTCACTGCTCAACTAGTCACTATACGTGACCATGCTGTCGAAGACTGGGAACGAGGGATTACAGAGGCACACGACTTAATTTTGGTGCGCCCTCTGCCGGCAACGACGCGGCACAGCCCTCACAGCTTAACGACTCTCCATAGTGACCGCCGATCCAAGAATTGCACAGGTTCACCCCACCTTGGCTCGGGAGCTGGCAAGATTAAGCCACTTTAATAAGAGACTTTGTTCCACAGGCTCTTGGCGATTAGTGCCCTGACTGATTGAGTGGGGGTGGCGGATCGCTCCGGCCCGAGACGCGGCTCCTTACCGCACAGGCGCTCGTCGCTGTGGTCGGGGCAGTCAGCCTCCCCGTCGCACCTCCACGACAGCGGCACGCAGCGCCTGCCGTTCTCGCACAGCCACTCGGTGGGGCGACACGCCCGCCACACCTCCCCGCACTCCTGCTCGCCGCGAGGGGAGAAGTCAACGCCGAGTTCAAGCGCTAGTTTGTATAGAAACACACAACGGGAAGTAAACCGGTGGCCGAATGTTGCCATTAGGTATACTTTGCAATGAAAAGAACTCTCAATAAGCAAACCTATTTTTTGCCCTTCTGTTGCGATTTATGGAATGAGATTTTAAGCCTACAAAACAGGTTCGTAAAATACAGTAACTGCTTTCTTCATCGACACGTAGAGCGGGACTTAAGTGACTTTTTTAATTACTTTGTAACAGCGTCGTGGCTCCCCTAAGGGAGGGGTGCTTATCAGGTGGTGCTGCCGTAAAGACTGGAGGTGGTGCATTAGACCAAGGGGTGTCAAAACTGCGGCCCGCCATCCATTTTTAATTGGCACGTATCAAAGTCTAAAAATATAATGGTCTATGGCCCACACATAATATTTGCACTTAACCGTCTAGCGAGTGGCCCAGTGCGTCGTATATTTTTCTGTATGTGGCCCTCAGGAAAAAAGTTTGGACACCCCTGCATTAGACCAAGGGGTTCTCGACCTTTCGCACCTCAAGGCTCACGCAGGTATCGTCTCGACGGACCACTAGGTGGTAGGAATCCCGCATGCAGAGCTTGAATGCTCACTGGGTATGTTATGTCGTAATAATAAACTATCAGGTGGCGCTCGCGACCTAACGATGGGTCACGACATTAGATGTTAAACGTCAACATTAGTTGATCACGAGGCCAATATGGGAGGGGGGGCGATTTTCCATGCGACATGGGGGGGCCGCGTCTATAGTCGGAGTCACAGCTCGCCTCCTCGTCGCTGCCGTCCTCGCAGTCGGTCTTGCCGTCACACCACCAGACCAGCGGCACGCACTGGGGCCCGGCGGCGCTGCACCGACGTTTCCCGCGGCCGCACTTGGAAGGCCGCGGGGTCAGCAGGGCCGCGGAGGAGCAGTCGCCCTCGTCCGACGCGTCGCGACAATCGTCCTGGCCGTCGCAGCGCTGCATCTCGGGCACGCACTCGCCGCTCGAGCACGGGAAGTCGGCCACGCCGCACGGGCCCCGCGGGCCGAGGCTGGCCGCGCGCAGCGGGGTCTCCGGGCCACCTGCGTCCCGTCACGTGCCCGCAGCACGAGAGACTATTGAAGCAACGGTCGGGGTTAAACCGATACCGGGCGAATGGTGTGGTGGCAAACGAGTTCAAACTTTCGAGTTTGTTTCGTTTAACCGGGCGAGACGTCGAGAAGCCGGCATGAGTGTCGTTTGTAAGAGTGACCCTGTGGTATCGGTCTGCCAATCCGGTGCGGTCCTTCGTTCGTCTATAGCACTCCAGAACCAAACACTAATAATAATTGAGTCATTGTCGGAAACCGCTTAATCCTGTACGGGGTTGCGGTGAGCCGGAGCCCATCCTGGCAGGCACAGGGCCCCAAGGCAGCACTATACCCAGGATGCTACGCCAGTCCATGACAGGGCACCGGGGGTCAATTTAGTCCGCAGGCCAAGTCACCCCTGCAGCAGCGTTTCTTTGGACTGCGGGAGGAAACCGGTGTGCCCGGCGAAACCCCACACCGACACGGGGAGAGAACGCGCAAACACCGGACAGAAAGGCACCCGAGCCGGGATCCGAACCCAGGTGCTTCTTACTGCGAGGCGGCAGCGCGACTCGCGGCGCCGCCGCCGTGCGCGGCCCCTACGTCAGCGACAAGCGGGAGCCCGCGCCGTCGCGCGCGTCTGGTTACCGCAGGCGGCCTCGTCGGCCCCGTCCCGGCAATCGGCGGCGCCGTCGCAGAGACGCTCCTCGTGGACGCACGTGTCGCCGCTGTCGCAGCGCAGCGCGCACGACCCCGCGACGCCGCCGGACGAGGAGGACGGGGAGCCGCAGCCGCGCTCGTCAGAGCCGTCCCCGCACTGCGCCACGCCGTCACAGCGCCTCCGCGCCGCCACGCACTCGCCACCGGCCACGCAGCGGAACAGCGCCGTGTCTGTGACGGATGGGGTGGGGGAGGGAAGAGGTGAGGGAGCACGATGGAGGAGGTGGGCGGCACGGTGGAGCGGCGAGCGGCGCTGCCGCCTCAAAGCAAGCCTCTGGGTTCGATTCCGGGCTCGGCTGGGTTTTCGCCAGGGACGCCGGCTTTTCGTACAGGCCAAAGACACGCTGCCTAGGTTGATTGTCCAGACGAAACTGCCCCCAGTGCCCCGACATGTTGTAATGTGCTTACCCCACCCCACTGGGCAACTGTAAAAAAGGGGTAACAGATGAACGGTTCCTTTCAGCTTGAATAAAAACTAACTGACTAATCTTGTTTCTTATAACAGAGACCGATAGTTCAATAACTACATGGTTAACCATTAAGCAACCAAACCATCACTTCATCGGTCAAAATACACTTTGTCGGGAAATAGTAATTGTAGCGCTAAATAACAATCGACGTCGACTGCCAGTCGAGGCGCTATATCATTCACAAACAAGGCTCATTCGGCCCCTTGGGTCTGGTCTCCAGCAGTGCGGGGAATCCACTGGGGGCCTCAAGTATACATATTTGAGCTCCCGGGCATATTCTTCTGAAAATAACTAATAAAGCGAATAGGAGCCCCCTCTTGAGCTTGCAACGAGCCATAAGCATGTCCTTAGTCCACGCATGCCTAGCGCCGGCACCGGTCTCCAGAGACCTCCAGGTGGCGCTCGCGGCCCATAGATGGGTCGCGACCAACCGGTTAAGGAATGGTGGCTCTAATCGATTACTCAACCGACGGTCGCCAGGTCGGCGAGGTGAATCGCTGCACGACCTAGCGGAGACGCCTATACATGCATGGCGTGTCCACCACCAGCCGATGGCTCGGCCTTAACAGACTGTAGGATCAAGTACCGTTAGCGAGCACCTACGAAGGTCGACACGACACACGCGGAGGTGGGTGACCAACACCACGCCCGGCCGCCTTTGTCTCCCTAGTGGCAAAGTTTACACACCGCACTCGGTACTCATTTGAGGCCGAGTCGACCCAGGGGAGGCCCACGAGCGGTTCAGAAAATAGTCACTGGTACTGGCCGTGAGCGGGATTCGAACTCGGGTCGCCAGGTTTGTAGCCCAGCGCGCTAACCACTGGGCTACCGCTCCCCACCGCCAGCACCACCACGGCCACCACCACCGTGGATTCAGTGGAAGACACTCAACCGCCTGAGAACTAGAACGGGACGATCAAAAGCTGCTTTAGTCAGATGGGGGGGGCTATAAGACCGGCCCAACCACCTGTGAATGTGGAGAAGCAAACCATACTATGGAGCCACTGCCTTGTCTGCGCTCTACTACCCAACCTCTGCAGCTCAAAAGACATTGCGGAGTTCAATAAAACTGCAAAGAACTGTGTAAAGAAATGGGAAACTGTAACACAACCATCACGCACAGCCGCCGCCGCCGCCGCCGCCCGGAGTCGTACCGGAGTTGGCGCAGGCGCCCACGCACAGAGCCTCCTCGTCGGAGCCGTCGACGCAGTCCCGCACCCCGTCACAAACGTCGTCGCCCCGCACGCAGCCCGCGCCGTCCGCGCACGCCACGTGGAACGCCTCGCAGCCTGGCGAACAACCAACGCGCGCGGCCTCCTACGCGACTGGCACCAACAGCGGCGACGGCAAACACAAAGATCTCCCACCACCACCCCCACCCGTGTAGCCTTAACAGACCGTAGGGTCATGTAATAATAATAATAGCATTTATACAGCGCCTTTCACACGTGGGTCACAAAGCGCTGCACAAGGGCTGTGGAGAGAACGGCATGTCACTAACATCAAGACAGATTAACTGAGAGTCAAGCGATAGCGATTCATAATAATTCTACAACAAGCAAGGAGGGAGCACAGATGTACCCGAGCAGACGCAGATCGGAAGAGCGAGAGAGAGAGAGAGCCACGGCACCACTGACCCGCACCGAACAGTCCAAGGNNAGTCAAGCAATCGCGATCAATTATAGGACATAGATCATAAAGACAGCAGAAAAATAATAATACTAATAGCAGCTACAGAGCGCCTTCCACCCGAGGGTCACAAAGCGCCGCACAGGGCCGCGGAGAGAACGACAAACCAACAACGACAGAGAACGGTAACCAGACAGCGTTGAGAGCCACATAACACATCACTACAGGCTGTAAGGGTAGATTATAAAGACTATTGACAGCAAGTGTTAGAGATAGGAGTCAAAGTGATAGAAACAGGTGGATGTCCCAGTCACGCTGATGCTGGTCGACTAAGCGCTTCAATCTACTTGCTAGGGTCTGGTTGAAACGTTCCACCATCCCGTTCGCTTATGGGCGATATGCCGTGGTACGTTCTTTCATAATGCCCATGTTATGACAGGCTACGGAAAATCTCGGCCTCGAATTCCCGTCCCTGGTTGGTGAGCACCAGCTCCCGGTCCCCGTTAAACTTCGTAGCGAGTGGTATTAAAGGTCGGTCGCTCTTCAACCACGACGCGTTCGCTCGCTCGCTCGCATTCAGTGCGCGTTACGGGAGGCACCGGGAAGATTTAATACAAACACTCCGTGCCGTACACGTGTAGACGAAACGATTGATCGAAGCTGTTCTGTCGGGATTAGCCGTGTCGAGCGCTCTCCCACGTCGACGTTTCGCCTCCAACTTTGGAAAAATCCTCACGCGTTTTCAACGTGCGAGGCGAAACGGCGCGAGCGACACGGCCATCCCGAAATAACAGCTTCGAAGAGGAACCATCACGAATCGATCCGTGAAAACCCGCATCAGAAACTAATGATCGCTTGAACAGGCGCATTGTGTAGATTTTAGTCCAAGACGATGGACCAACTCACACGAGACGCTCAGCGCGAAGCGCGCAGCCTCATGTCGCACACGCGGGCAGGCGATGCCACGTGCTCTTACACGGAGTCAACACACCGCGACAACGCTGGAGCAATCGCGAACAGCAGCGGTTTCTGCATCAACAGGACTCGACTAACCCCCCGATGGCTAGGTTCATAACGTTTATAAACACACATTGCCGTAGGCGCTCGAAGTAAATGCGTAATGGCGCCGATGGCCACAGCAACAGGGCGCCCGCTCTGGGCCGTGCCGGAACCCCGGCGAACCCGTCAGTGGCGCCCTGCCCCTCTAACCGGGGACCACCCACTCCGCGCGCGTCGACGGTCGTACCCAGGAGCTGCATGCGCACGGCTGGGAAGAGAAGCGCCCACAGCATGAGGAGGGAGCCGCCGCCGCCGCCGCCGCCGCCGCGCCGCGTCCAAATCATCGTCATGGCGGAACTGCAGGGATCCCGCGCGTGAGAATGATCGATATTGGGCTCGGGGGCCCCTCGCTTAAATACGTGCGCCTCCCCACCCACGGTTCTCTCCCGGCGCGCCCCGTCCCAATCAGCCAATTTCAGATATGATGGAAATCACCTGCGCGTCAAGACACGTGCTGCTTCGGAAAATACCTCTTGTTTGTGCTGATGAAGATGGGGGGGGATCAGCTGGTGCAGGCTTTGATTCGCTTCGTGTTCATGGAATGCTGATGCTGGTGTCCAGTGTCAGGCAGCTAATTTAAACTCGTTACAAATCAGGGGCACAATGTCCTCGTCGTCCAATCATTTGTGTTCACTATCGTACCTATGTATGCGAATTGCTTTTCAAAGTTGTTCTCTCGGAATAGCCGTGTCGAGCGCTCCCCCTCTGTCCTTCGGGACGTTTGGAGGCATCCTCAGGCGTTCTGAGCTCTGAACGTGGAAGCCGAAACGTCGCGACGGAGAGAGGGGGAGCGCTCAGTGACAGGGATATCCCGAAAAAACAGCTTTGGAAAGCAGTTCTCAGGAACAATTCTCGTGCATTTATCATGACTCGTGGTTTAAAACAAGGCTGCCACATGGCCTTGTAACGATTCCACCATACGCCACATTCATTCCGGCGCACGAGCTCATCTTATCGCTCCATCTCCCCGATGTCGGCCCTCTCGGCTCCGTTCTTTCGTTGGGCTGTGAGAGACAATAGCGTTTGCATCGAGAGCGAATACAATGGTAATTACCGTGAATGGCGCGTGAATGGCACGTGCGCGTAAACGCCGCGCACGTGGGTGTAATTAGACATTCTCCAATCGGGCAATTAGAGTGCCGCGTGAGACGCCGGCGGCACGGGAGCTTCTGACAGACACACACTCTGATGTCCCGAAAGAATAGCTTCGGAAAGCAATTCTCAGACACACATTCTCCAACTCAGGGCGGCACGGTGGCGTGGTGGATATCGCTGCCGCCTCACAGCAAGAAGGTCCCTGGTTCGTATCCCGGCTCGGCGGCCTTTCTGTGTGGAGTTTGCATGTTCTCCCCGTGTCCGCGTGGGTTTTTGCCGGGCACTCCGGTTTCCTTCCACCGTCCAAAGACATGCTGCCAGGTTAATTGGCCTATTGAGAAAATTGCCCCAGGTGCCCTGCGATGGCCTGGCGTCCCATCCTCGGTATACCACTGCCTTGCGCCCTGTGTCTGCCGGGATAGGCTCCGGCTCACCGCGACCCGGTACAGGATTAAGCAGTTTCTGAAAATGGATGGATGGACATTCTCCAACTCGCCGAGGCAGACCACAGCAGACGGGAACTGCACCAACCCCCCCCCTGTCTGTCCGCGGCAGGCGTGTCTCATTAGTCACGCTTAAGCAAGTAACAATGCATCGATTGATCAATTTGAAATACATATTACTGTGCTCCGTATGAAAAAAACCATTGAATCACGGCGTAACAATCAGTTATATACAAATGATGATATGTAATGATGCGCTATATTTGATAATGAAAGCCTGCGTCAATACAATGAAATGTGGGGGAATCAATGATGTAGTTGTCGCTGCCAGCGTCTCCGCATCCTCCGTCTCCAAGTGTCTCATTCAGCGTCTCCCCTCCACCACGCGTGGCCTCCGTATCATCCAAACATCATCAGAAGCCGCTTAATCCTATACAAGGTTGCGGTGAGCCTGAGCCTATCCCGGCAGACACAGGGCGCAGGGCAGGACTATACCCAGGATGGGACGCCACTCCACCACAGGGCACCGGGGGCAATTTAGTCAGCAAGCCAATCAACCTAGACAAAATGTCTTTGAACTGTGGGTAGAAACCGGAGTACCGGCCGAAAACCCACACGGACACGGGGAGAGCATGCAAACTTCGTATAGAAAGGCACCCGAGTCGCGATCCGGGAATTGCATCGGGATTTTGCAGTGAGGCGGCAGCGCCACGGTGCCGCCCGTACATCATTTAAACGCCATCACAATCAGACCTGTATTGACACGATTGATGACGCCGATGATACATAATCGATGATGATCGATGATGACCGATGGTGATTGATGGAAAACTACGATTGATTCCAACCACGTTCATTTGCAAAATACGACAAATGAAATTCACGTTGATGATGATGGTTATTACGGTTGACGATAATGATGGATGATGACGCCGAGTGACAATGAGATTCAAGTTCGTTTCTTTAAACAAGACGATAACTCCAGAGCGCAGCATCGCCTCATTGAGCATCGCTAAGTGACCAGATCGATGCAGATGACGTCACTGCTGCCCGCAGCTTACTGCTGCGGTCTGATCACTGCTGATGCACTATAATGCCTTATAAGGAACATTATATAAGAGGCGACGTTTCTGACAAGCGCCCTTTTTCATGGCACATACATCGTAGCACCTGTTTCAGAGCACACGTATCTGCCATGGCAAAGGGCTGTTGCCTGAAACGTCGCCCGCTGTTTTCGTTTCCGTCTAAGGCGTTATTGACGAGTGTATTGAAGTTTCTGTCATTCGCGCTCACGCACCGTTGCCAGCACAGCGGCGATCGCGTGTTTCGTGACGAATGGCGATTAAGACGCAACTTGTGGAGCCTCCATCGCGACTGATCCCCATCCCAGCCGTCAGCCACTCAGCCGGCATCCACGTGGCGCTCGCTCGCTCGCAGCCACCGCGTGGCTCAAATCCCACAGATTCTCACGAGCGGGAGAGGCGGGGGTCGGCCCGCATTGGCTCGGGCTCTCCTTGGGCGGAGCCGGGGTGACACACACACACAACATCCC
>JAZEWU010000006.1:9352867-9363797 GCA_036362915.1 Geotria australis | reverse complement strand
CCCTGCTGTATGAGGGCCTGCCTGACCCGTGATCGTGACCCCGTGACCCGTGCCACGCAGGGTCGCCTCGCGGACGGCTCCATCTTCGACACGTCGGCCATGCGTGACCCGCTGCAGGTGGAGCTGGGCAAGAAGCAGGTGATTCCAGGTGAGGGCGTGAGAGCACACACAGAGACAACGATCCCCCGATAGCCTTAACAGACTAGTGAGCAGCAATGATGCACGAAGAGGTGGGTGGCCAGCACCACGCCCGGGCCCGTTGCTGATGTTCACACACCGTTCCAGGTACTCATTTTAGGCTGAGTCGAGATAGGGGAGGCCCGAGACCGGTTCAGACATTTGCCGCCAACGTTGGTCGTGAGTGGGAATCGAACTCGGGTTGCCGGGTTCTTAGCAGTGCACAAACCAGTGCAGCGCGACAGACACACAGGAACACACGGACCCCTCCATCGGCTCCCCGTTTCCCGGACGAGCGATGGTGCATGAACCAGAATTAGTACAAGTTCCAGTGTTGGTTTTTAACACGATACATCTTTGGGCCAATCTCTGTGCAGCCGCTTGCTCTCCTCGCCGTGCTTTGTAGGTAGATCCTGTTGCACTGACCTGCAAAGTCTGTCGAACCAGAGCCCCTAAGTGTTTGCTTAGGCATTTTCTTAGTTAAATATTTTCAATACATTTGAAAGGCAGTAGTTCCGGCGAGAGCGCTTTGTTCTCGCGACAGCACCGACACGGACACGTGTAGGGGGCCCATGTTGCTGGTGACGTCACCGCTCGTCTCCCGGGAGGGGGCCCTCCTCTCGGCCCCCCACACGTCCTCATGAAACCCTCTGTCCTTCGCGTCTCTTTCCCCCGGAACTTATCTCCGTAGGTTTTTTTTCCTCTGACCTCCCTGCCCTCTTTTTCCCCGCCTTTCCTGCACACGCGCTCTTCTTAATTTTTTTTCGCGGGCGTGACCCCATGTCCTCTGCGTGACCCCCACTCAGCCCCACCGTGTCCCCGCTCGAACCCCGGCCCGCTCACCAGCGTCACGTTGGTTCCTTCTGTGTTTTGCGCGAGCGTCCGATACGAGCGCGTGGCCACACGACGCACGCTCCACTTTCAGACGAGTCCGTCCAGGCCGGTGACCGGGGTGGGGGAAATATTTCCACACCCGGCACACCACGTCCAGTATTACCTCTCACTGTGGCTGCGAATACCAGTCACCTGCCTACCTGTGCATGACTTTACCAGCGGCGCAGAACGTATACGGTGTAAAATATAAGTAAGTAATGCTGTCTGCGCGCACGTGCAGATTGAGAATAGTATGCAAATGTAGACATTTACTTGAGTGATAATGCGTGCTTATACAATGGGAGCATTCGACCAGCTTCTGCCCCTAAGGGGGTGTACATTAATGCGTGGGCATGATCCAAATGTCGGGTGACGCTCCCAGCTGCCCCGGGCCCTCAGCACGTGTTGGTGACCCTGTCGGTCGTGGCGATGTCTGCGAGCGGCCCCCCCTTCCCATCTGCAGCCTCGTGCAGAGGGGGCCGCGGCGCATCGCGGCGCCCTGGCTTTCCTGGCGGCGCTGCAGCCCTCACGGCTCCGTCGTTTCGAGGAAGCGTTCCGCTTAGAATATATCGAGCCACGTGTTCGTTCAGACGAGTGAACAATGCAGCGGTAACATCCGCGCCCCACAGAAAGAAGGTCCTGCCAGAGGAAGTTTGATTCTCGCCTTGGGCGCCTTTCCGCGTGGAGTTTATCTGTTTGCCGCCTGTTCTCTGTGGGTTTCTTCCGGGCTGTCCGGTTTTCTCCCACAGATTAAAAAAACACTCGTTAATTAATTGGCTGATACCATCATAATATATAGGACGGGTTGTTTGGCGAATATTGACACTGGCTGACCACGTGACTTTCTCCCTCCCCGTCTATTTACGGTTTCCTTGCACCTCTGAGTCAACATTCAACGAATATGCGCGGTGGCGCATTACAAATTGTGATGAGCGTTTGAAGAACAAAACGTGAACATCGTTGGAATCTGCGCTGAAGAACATGTTTACTGGGTCTACATCTTCTTTGCGATTCTTCGAAGCAGCATGGTTAGCCTCTGGACATCGTTGTCTTTCAGCTCGGCCTCGAAGTGTTTGGTAACACGATGTGTTGTCTTCTCCCCCAGGGTGGGAGCAGGGCCTGCTCGGCATGTGCGTCGGGTAAGTCCCATGACGACAGAGAGCCCCTCTCGAGCTTCCACTCGGCCTCCCGCGGCGAGCGAGCGAGCCATGGAGCGGGCTGCCATGTCTTTGTTGTGCGATACACGATGCACGCTATCGCCTACTTGGCACCGCCTGGGCCAAAGAGGAGAGTTCAGCCCAGACCCGAATTTCACAGCACTGAAGTGAAACTAAAAATCGTGCTTGTAAACCGTACCCGTTGACGCACGCCACATCGAGTAACTGTCAGGCAGTACGGAGAGCTGAGGCGCAGCGGTTGGCGTACAGCGCTATGCACCCGGCGACCCGAGTTCGATTCCCGCTCGTAGTCAACACGAGCGACGATTATCTGAACCAATCCTGGGCCTCCGCTAGGTCGACTCAGTCTAATGAGATGCGTAAACATCGTCACCGGGAACACAAAGGCGGCCGGGCGTGGCGCTGTCTTTAGCCGTGGATTGACACAGGGCTGTTTGCGTGTCTCCGTCTAGGGAGAAGAGGAAGCTCGTGATTCCGCCTCACCTGGCGTACGGCAAGAGGGGCGCTCCGCCCAGCATCCCAGGTAACGCGGGCGCGATGGCGCGCGCCAGTGGCCTCGTCGATAATCTCTTAGAAATCTCTCTCAGCAAGCCAAACATTAAAAGCTACCCATAGACCACGAATGCATTATAACACTTCCACGTAAATATAGACATATATACAGGTAACGTGATGGTGTGAATGTGCTTGCCATCACGAATGGGTTAGCTCCCTCCGCGACACGCATGGGGTTCGTGTTGCGCACGAAGCACGCGCCGCGGAACAGAGTCGCGAACGGACGAATCGAAAACCCACGGTCCCCCGATCGCCGAGATGCGAGGAGACGGATATTGTAGGTCCTGTCGTCTGCGATGACCCGTCAAGCGCGGAGCGAAAACTCACTGCGCTCGTCCGTGGAGAACAACAATCGGGGGTGATCCTGGATGAATGTGTCGATGAACCCCCCGCTTACTTGTAAAAAAAGATCACGAAAAAAACCTGCGTTGATGCATTATCCCAAAGTGCATCACCGGGTTAAAGGCCGGTCGTTACCCCGTAGAGAACCCGCCGGTAACACAATAGCTCGGTCCGCATCGTTGGTCCGTATCATGAAACGTTCCGGAGCGTAAACCCTAGCGAGCACACGCAGCCGGACACTACAACCACGAGACACGGGAAAGACTGCCCAGCACGAGCATTCACGTCATCATCGCACAGCAGCGTAGCCAAGGCACCCAAGTTGCCCTCGTCATGCGGTGGTCATCACACAGATGGCTTACACCGAGCAGCGGTGACGCACGAATACCGGCTCCGTCGCACGGCCGCGCGCGGTAGCGGCCGAGGAAGACGACGCCGAAGCGCGCGAATAGATACCCGGCGAGTGTGACCGTGGCGGACGACCGGCAGCAGGTGGCGCGGTCGCCGCGTGAGTGAGCGAGCGGCGGCGGCGTCATTGCCCGCACGCGATCCGGGGAGGCGAAGGTGGGAACGGGACGACCGTAAAACCGGCGTGATGGCTAAATCCTGCTCATTTCACGATGATTCGTTGTACCGATTTGCATGACTTAAAGCCACCCGGATGTCGTCAACGAATTTAATGAGGATCTTTACGAGGATTCCGCGGATCTGCTCGCGTCTCGGCGGTGGCATTTAAGTCGGCACGGATTTATTAAACCCCGGTGACTGTCAAACCTCGCGCGGCAAGGGAATGCTCGGAATATCAATGTGCTCCAGTGATTAAGCTTGAAATATTTAGGTGGCTTGATGGGAAAAGTGGCCGTTACAATGAAACTGCCCGAGGGCCGTTTTTCAACTTTCATTACGCACGCGCCGCACACACATGCGCGCACATACGTACACACGTACGCACAAACCCGCCGCACACCCGCCACATACAATCTACACACGCGCTGACATGCACATACACACGCACTGACACACACGCA
This sequence comes from Geotria australis, assembly GCA_036362915.1. Taxonomy (NCBI): domain Eukaryota; kingdom Metazoa; phylum Chordata; class Hyperoartia; order Petromyzontiformes; family Geotriidae; genus Geotria; species Geotria australis. The sequence goes on along the minus strand of JAZEWU010000006.1, from coordinate 9,359,644 downwards.
CGCGCTGCACACGTGCACTGCACACACACCGTAACACGCACGGCGACACGCATGCACGGTCACACGAACGTAAACATCGCCACCTTCCCCGCCGTAGCCGCTAACGAGCCCGCGAGCGAGCGGCCGCGCGGCCTATCTTCCGACGCGCCTGCCCCCACACCCAAACGCGCCCGCACACACACTCGCCTCAAAACACACACACATATCTCCGCATAGCAGAGCGCGCCGCTTGACTTGCGGCACGGAGCCGGTGCTCGCTGCGGCGGACGCACGCGCAGGCGGCGGGGCCCGCGGAGCCAGGGCCGGCGAGCCCGTGATATTAATGTATGCTAAGCCTCCGTTATCGGCGCGGCCAACACGCCGGGCCGATGTCGGCGAGAGACGCAGTGGTGCTCACCGGCTCGCAATAATCTGCGGCGACGCGCGCGAGGCCGACGCAGCGCGTGCGCGCGCACACACACACACAAAGACAAAGATTCCCCGTACAGCCTTATCAGACTGTAGGGGCAAGTGCCGTTAGCGAGCACCTATGAAGGTCGACACGGCACAAGAGGGGGTGGGTGACCAGCACCACGCCCGGCCGCATTTGTCTCCCTAGTGGCAATGTTTACGCACCGCACTAGCAACTCATTTGAGGCTGAGTCGACCTATGCGAGGCCCAGGACCGATTCAGAAAATCGTCACTGGTGTTGGCCGTGAGCGGGATAAGAACTCTGGTCGCCAGATTTGTAGCCCAGCGCGCACACACGGTACGCGCGATTCTCTCTCCGCTGTCCTGCACGGCTCTTTGGTTGTTTTCAGCGATTATGCTCCCATTACCTCCGCTCTGCGAGCGTCTTAAAAGGGAGGGGGGGGGGTTTGTTTTTCGCGCGACCAAAATAAACCACCCAATTACACGCTGTGGAAGCTTGGGGCTTTTTTTTTTTTAATCGCTCGTGTGTCCGTGTTAATTTGGCTGTGGAGGCGCGGGGCGCCGCGCGGCACGGAGCGAAGATCGTTTGAACTGGAGGCGGGCGGGGTTGGGGGGGTGGTCAGCGTGGGTGTTCCTCCGTACGGGGGTTTGGGCGGGGGCGTGCGGCCCGTGACGGTGATGGATGATGCGGGATGTTTGATGGAAATCGAGTGTTTTCTCAGCCACGCTCCGCACCGTAACCCGTAACGTTGCCATCTCTTCATCGCGTCTCCTTATCTTCACCTCGATGCGCGTGCTCGCTCTCTCTCTCTCTCTCGGTGTGTCCCCCGCCCGCCCCGCCTCGGCTAGCGGACGCCGTGCTCACGTTCGAGACGGAGCTGGTGACGCTCCATCACAAGGAGGCGTGGGCGTGGGCGCTGGAGACGGCGCTGCCCTTCGTCTACATCGGCGTGGTGCCCGGGCTGCTGTGCCTGCTGGCGTACTACCTGTACCGCAAGGCGTCCACGCCCCGCGCCTCCCGCAGGAAGGTCAAGGAAGAGCGCAAGAACAAGAAGAAAAAGTGATCCGGGCGGGAAAGCGCCGAGTTCGCAAACACAGAGAGCACGCGCCGCCGCTGCCGCGGGGGCGCTCGCTCCGCGCCACGGCAGCTTTGCCACTTCTCATCACGGGCTCCCGGTGTTGCTTTGGTTTTTTTTTTAATTAGAGACGGATTAATCCCATTTGATGCGTGTGTTGAGAAATCGCGAGTAAATTTATTACAACGGAATAACACGTGAAGAAAAAAAAAAACACCGAGAAATTATATTGCAATTTCAAAGCCTGTCAAGCGTTTCGATTTGTGCTGCGGGTTTTGGCCTCCGGTTGAATCTGCACTCGTGTGAACTCGGAGGACGGCGGTTCGCTCCGCATCGGGCCGAACGTACGCGCAGCTCGCGCGGAGTCATCGCCCGAACGCTCGGCGTTTAACGCCGATCTATTTTTTTTATTCGTGGTTCGACTCGGAATCGGAATTAACCGTTCGCACCTCGGAAATTCAACTGGTGCTGCGCTTTGCAATAATGTAACAGGAAAAAACAGTAGACAACTGCCTCAACAAATCCGCGCCGTGGCTCGTCACGCGCGCGACGCCGGGACCGTTACTCGGCACCGGATGTTCGATAGCAGCGCCGCGTGCGTCACGAAGTTCTGAACCTGTGTATTGTGGAAGGGCCCTTCGAGTCTTCAGCAGGGATCTTACAAATAAAACCCGTGAGTGGAGCTGCCGTCTGCTGTGTTTGTTTAACACGAGCCCTCCCCCCGCGCGTTATTGACTTCCTCCCGTACGTTCTAAGCGGTCGTGACAGCGCCATCATCGGCCACCCTCTGTACACTGCTGGATGAAGGTTTCCTCAAGCCATCGCTATGCTATCGTCTCGCAACGCAACGATGCGTCTGGCTCCTGCGCACGTGACACCCTCGTTGCTTCGTCTCGGCCGGACGAGCTCGATTCGATTCTTCGAAGCGTGATGGTTATATGACACTTTCCCATTGCAACAAGTTCTTCTTTTGTTGTAGACAGCCCTTCGAAGCCGGACGAGCTGTCCGGTGCGTTCCTGACCGTGTCGCGGCACGGGCGCATCTCGAACCCCCGCGCCGTACCGATAGCCGTGCCGGGCGGGGGCCGCCGCCCCCCCTACCATCTCTACAACTTCACAGATGTACACCGGAGCAACGCTGAGAGAGCTAGGTGGTTTAATCTGTACATCCACTTCATTACAGTACAAAACGGTTCCCAAAAGCGACCATGCAGTTGACATCGCGTGCGCGCGGTACCCCGGTCGATTGGCTCAGAGTGGCGCCGGCTCGTAACACTGCTTCCCGGGGTTTACACGCGCACGCATTCGTGTGTACAAAAACAAGACGAACACCGGGGTTCGGCCACCGTGGCGGGCCGCGCGCCCCGGGGCCGGACGCCCGAGCCGCGGGGAGCCGGGCCCCGACGCCCCCGGCGAGGCCCGCCGCCCGGCCGCGTCAAGGCAAAGCACAGGTTGCCGTCACTGGCCCGGCCTCTAGGACAAACGGGAGCAGATTCGCTCCCGCAAACAGGACGACGCGGCAAATATTGCTGTGGCAAGCGTGCCTGTGGCCGTGTCTCCTCCGCTCGCCGGGCAAGCGGCGCTTCGGCACACCCGCGTGTGGGCGTGTGGCGCGTCGGGGCGCTCAGGTGAGTGTCGCTCGTTGACGTCATGTGGCTGTATCGGCTCGCGGTGGCACACACCAAGCAGTTTGGCGGACTCACACCTTTGCGAGTTGAAGCCACCTCGATGCGTGCGATAGAGGCGTCGTCCTGCCGAGCCTATTGACGTTGCTTGACACCGTGACGCATTTTTAATCGTTACAAATATATAAAAGCTCGTCGTGGGATGTCGGCCGCCGCGCGGTGTCGCGGCTTGCCCCGCGCGGCCCGTGCGTGCGTGCGGGCCGTGAAATGCTGCTGCGGTTTCTCCTACAAATGATCCCTTTTACAAAAAGAAGTAGCCGGTGGAAATATTGCATTTTTCAAATGTGCATCTGGTGCCTCGCGGATGTAAAAATAATTGCAGATAAAAGTGGCTGAAAATTCTGCGACTGGTCGCGGACGGTCGATTCACCGGCACGGGGTCACCGACGACGGCGACCTCCGTCGTCACCGCGCCCGAGACCCTCCTAACGAAGACGCGACATCGACAGCCCCTCGGCCGCTGTGATTCGGGAGTTAGAAGTTACCGACGCGGGAAAAAAACCGATTTTGTGACCGAGAGAAATGAAGGCGTGAATAAGTAAATAAACATCACGAACACGGACGGTCTTTTGTGCCAGAAAGCGTACGGAACGCGAGTTTGCCGAGTTCCCCCGGTGTTCGAGTCCCGCCAGTGGGGCGCCGGCGCGCGTCCCCCCGCGCCACGTCCTGCAGACGGCGCTTCGCGTCCGCTCGCGCGTCCACGTGGCTCGCCGAACTCCGCGCCTGGGCACCGTCGCCTCCTCTCCCCGCCGTCTCTCACAACCCCGTGACCATGACCTTAAGCGACGGGGGTCGCGCCTGGGGGGCGGCGTTGGCGGCTGTCGTGGCGACGGCGGCGGCGTGTGCCGGCGCGCGGGTGTAGTAGGGCACCGGGTCCCCCGGGTCGGCGCCGCCCACCGTGGGGAAGTATGCGTGGTGCAGGATCGGCATCTGGATGGACAGCCGCCTGTAGCATCTGTGAAGCGGCACGGGGAGGATGCGGGGGGCGGGGAGAGGCGACGTGAGGCTGCGGCGCGCACCGGCATCCGCCGCGTCGGAGCGGGGAGGGAGTGCGGTTGGAGGCGCTGCGAGGGAGGGCGAGCGTGCGGAGGCGTGACGACGGCCGGCGGCGCGCGTGGGAAGTTGCCGCCCGGCCGCGACCGTGGCCCGACCCGCCGCCGCCCGGCCGCTACAACACGGCGCGACACGCCGCCCCTGATTGATCGTGATGCATGGGAAAGCGATTTACCCGTTAGCCAGCGAGGCCGCAATTTAAATACATTTAGCGTGAACGCATCTCTAATGCGCCGCCGCCGCCGCCTCGGCTCGGAGAGCCCAGCCTCGGCGCGCACGCGAGGGAGGCGCTGAGGGAAGGGAGCGAAACCCGCAAGGCAATCCCGCCATTAGCTCGTGCTATTATCGACGGACGTTAATTATTAATGTTCGCGAAAATGTTCCACTACATTATCCCGCGGTGAAAAATGGCGCAGAAATGCGCAGACTGCAAGGGTGCTCCTTCGATTATTTAAACCTTCGCCTAATGCAGGGGGGAGAGAGACCAAACAAGGACACGCGCCCGGGACCTGAAAACGAGCGGCGCGGACGGCACGAACGCAAACACACAAAGAAAATTAGCATCGCCGGAAACAAACGGACAAGGGGGAAAAATGCAAAAAAAAAACCCCGCCTCAGGATCAACACGGACACGGATCGCAGCCAGAAGCGGCCTCGCGTCCACGGCAAGCGCACGAACGGCGCGGATATTTACCGTAGCCGAGCGGCATGCAAATTTGCACTCGCGGTGCTGCGGTGACGAATCTTGAGAGCTGTCCGCGGCTGAAAACGACTCGGCTGTCTGTCCTGCTCCGTTAGAATCCCCATTGTAGCGATGAGATTGAGTCTGTCAGTCGGCGCTGCGTTTCCCTGCCCCCCCGTCGCGAGCCTCCGTGGAGTGTGCGCGGAGCCCTAAACGCGTCCTCGCGTCCGCACGCCGAGCCGCACGCGTGCCGGAGCTTGCGCCGCGTTTCGTTCTCCGTGTCTCAAGAGCGCGGTCGATCGCGCCGACCGTTCTATCAGTCTCGTGGGAAACAAGATGAAACCGGCATCTGGAGGAGTAAGCGCGCTGCTCGATCACTGGATGGGGGGGGGCTCGTCAGCAGGATTCCTAGATTGGGAAATCGCTCGGTTCGTCGGGGGATCGGCAACAGCGTTCTCGCGACGACGAGGTGACGACGGAGACACGGAGAGCGCTGGCACGCCAACGTAAACAAACTAAACAATGTCAATTAAATGTGAAGGCATTCATTCATTCATTGTCAGAAACAGATTAATCCTGTATAGGGTTGCGGTGAGCCGGAGCCTATCCCGGCAGACACAGGGCGCAAGGCAGGGCTATACACAGGACGGGATGCCAGTCCATCACAGGGCACCGGAGGCAATTTAGTCCGCAGGCCAATTATTTTTCTTAAGTCAATGACACTTAAATAACCGTTTGTTATGCCAATATACACGGCATTTATAAGGCCGAGAGAGAGAGAAAAAAACCCCGAGCGTCAGCATATCCTGTAAGTGTAATTTTAAAAAACGGTAGTTCCTTGCTATGCGCCCAGCCGTGTAAAAATGTAATTATCCAACACATCTACAGAGATGAACTGAATACCCGAGCGCCCGTCTCCAATCTCCTCTCTGCTCCGGGGATTCCCTGCCCGGCCCCCGAGACTCGACGAGTCCCCGGCACGGAGCACCCCGCACCCCGCCGTGGCCCAGCCCACGGCCCGGTGACTAAGGCGACTGCGAAAGCGGGATGAGGAGAAGGCAGATGGACGGAATCGCTGCCAGATCATTCCAAACCCATCGCTCATCTCCATCGAATGGAACCGCGAGGCCCGGGCCCCCTGTTGGAACGTCAGAGCACCCGGCGCCCGCGTTTCTGATGAGAGCAGTTCCACCGCCCCCCAGAGGCACGAGTCAATGTTTAATCTAGCCCAGCAGCCTGCGCGCCACCGTCTCCACGCTCCCGCCCGGCCCTACCCTCTTCTCTCCGCCGAATCGTGGGGATGATGAGAGGGCGAGCCGAGGGAATAAAAGACCTTTGCAGCGGCTGATTGGAGGCAGAAATTAAAACCCGCAGCTCAACAGACCGCTACTTTTTTTTCTTCTGATTTCCGAGTCCGCTTTTTGTCATATCCGCGCCCTCCCCTCCCCTCCCCTGCGGTCATCGATTTGAGAAGCCGGCGCGTTCAAGATGCCCGCTCGGCGGCCCCCGCCTCGCTAGCTTTCGACGTTATCATCACGGAGATAATCCCACCCGGAGTGTCGGTTCACACACACACATCGCGCAAAGCACGATGAAGATTCGGCGACTCTCCGCGGCGCCGCCGAGCCGTGATGAAGCACGGACAAGACGTAACGGGCGCGGAGAGCAGCGTGTGTGCGGCGCGCGAGACGGAAAAACAAACACGCGGAATTAGCGGCGCTCCGAGACAAAATGTTTAAATCGGTTACATTTCACACCCGGCTTCCGACGAACTATTTCGGGGAAGGGAAAGAGGTGGGTTTTAAATCCGTGCTGCCCTTTGCTTAATGAGTCTCTACTGCCGCGTCTCGCCGTGAGCTGCCCACCCCC
>JAZEWU010000006.1:9325606-9336118 GCA_036362915.1 Geotria australis | reverse complement strand
CCCGCTCCCCAAACCTTTGTCCCGCGCATCACATTTTAATCTGATGCAGCAGCACTTGACGTATGCGGGACCTCTGTGCGACGTTTAAACCCCCGCGACTCCCCTCCTTTGAATATGGTCGTCGACCGCTAAAATAACCAGGCATGGCCGTGACCGCTCGCGTCTGGCCTGTCGCGCCGTGAATTGCATCAGCGGTGAACCTTGGACCCGAACAGCAACTCCATTACGGATCAATTCCGGCACTGTCAGAAATGTCTCCTTGCTCGAGGCGGCGGCGGCGGCTCGCGGGACGCGCGGCGCCACGGCGTGCGGGCTGCCGCGTGCGGGGGGGGGTAAGGGAGCGATAAGGCGGCGGCAGTTGAGCCGTGACCTCCCCCAAACGCTCCCCTCCCGACCTATCGCACACGCTGCCCGGCAATAGCCGAGGCGTGACCCCCCCCCCAACGTTCCCCCACCCAGCCGAGCACACACACGGTCCGGTAGTAGCCGAGGCGTCGTCACACAGGTCATGGGGTCACACAGGTCGTGGGGTCACTGGCCCGGAGCGAGTGACACCTGTCGACAAGTATGCATGCGTGGCGCGTGGCGCGCAGGGCCCACTTTATGGCCACCCCTCTGCCCCTTACCCATAGAGTTTTGTCAGTTGGCTGAGAAGTTATTGGGCGGGGGTGGGCTGGGGTAGAGTGGCTCGGTTCAGGACAAGCTTGATCTATTTAAGACGTGGATGAAATCTAGACAGAGAACACGTGATGACGCCTCCAACGTGGCAGGCGAAACATCGCGAAGGACAGAGAAGGAACACTCGACACGGCTATCCCGAACAAAAACAGCTCCGGAGAGAAATGTTCTAATATGGTGTCGTATCGTTAGTATTACGCATATTGCCATTGTAATACGAATAAACGATCAAAATTATCTTCAGTGTTTTTCTAACGGGCCCCTCCGGTGTCACGCCGTGCGCCACCGTGTGACGCCGACTGCTGAACCCTCGCGGGGCGGCGCGCGGCCGGGCGTGAGAGGGGGCGCGGCCACGTGGCCGGGCCGCCGCTCGCTCCGCGCCCTCGTTAGGACCGATTAACAGGCCGAGGTGGCTGCGTTCTTAGGCCACACGCGGCACCGTAACATCATTTATTCTCTTTGCAAGGCGCGCCGCAATTAACATTCCATCGTTATCGCGTGCTCGAGCAGCCCTTTCACAAAAAGCAGCTGCGGTGACGCAGCGTTGTTCCGCCGAGTGCCTTTTGAGACAGCAAAACAGACACCGCTTCCGCCGTGAAGGGAATTTCTCTGCCGGATGCCACTGTCCTGAACGTGGCGTTAATAGTATACGTTCGAAAATCCTGCCTGACGCGTGTAACGCGTTGTTGTCAGCGCGCCGGTGTCTGCGTGGTGAAATAGCTTTAGAACTTGCAACCACCCCCTCTCGATCCCGCATTACGGTGCCCCACGGAACCATAATGACGTTCTAATTGAGGCGCTTTCTCAATTCTCCGCGAGTCTGAAAATTAATTCCATTATTCGTCCCGACTATGTTTGCAGGGGAGTCAGATCCATCTTCATGAAAGCGGGACGAGTTTGAAATAAAGAGAGGCTGAAAAATGTTATTTCAACTGTTGACGCTCAGCGATGCACAGTTTGATTTCATTTCAGCGCAGACGCGAGCATCGAACGGCATTACGCGATGTAGGCGACAAGCGGTTAGGTGGTCGGCGGCGCTGTCTTCCTGGATGCGGTTAGGGTGTCGCGGCGCTCGATGACACTCTGCTATCATTACTATTATCGAGATGAGGAATGATGGCTTTTCGCGAGGTGGCGGCACAGACGCGCTCAAGGAGAAATGAATCAATTTCATTGCACAATCTTTAACCCTGCATGCGGAGTGCAGGCGGAGAGCAGGCGGGGTGCAGGCGGGGTGCAGGCGGGNGCAGGCGGGGTGCAGGCGGGGTGCAGGTGGAGTGCAGGGAGTTGGAGGTGGGGTGCAGGCGGGCTGCAGGCGAGGTGCAGATGGGGTCCAGGCGGGATGCAGGGGGTGCACAGCGCTGCACGCTGCCGCCGCGGGACTCATCCGCGGCACCGATCCCAGATATTTGGGCACTACTCTGGGTTCGCACGCGAGGGATTCCGTTCGAGTGAGTACCCACACCGCCCCACGCTGCTTCTGCGACCACGGCTCCCGTGCCGCCCACGGCTCCCGTGCCACCCATCCCCGACATAGAGCTGTACACACGGACATTCAATCGCAATGCCGAGTAAGGAAGATGGAGCCATGACATCGGCTCGTGTGCGGGCGCCACGTCAATTAACTCCATTGCAGGTTCACGAGATATGACGGCGGTTTCGGGAGGCCTCCATCCAGCAGTGGATTGAGCGTGGCAGACGATGAGGGGAGAGCAGGGGGACCACTTACCCGTAGTAATCTGCGCGTACAATTAGTTACCTTCATTTGTCCAGAAAAATCCTCACGGCATTCGGATGTTTGGTTATTTGCACGAGTCAGTGGTGGGTACATGGGCGAAATCCGTGTACTGTACCTGCCAAATACCACTATGCATGCGCCGTAAAAGCGACCACGCGGATAGATTGGAGATTAGAGAATGCATTGCTGCTCGGCAACGTCCCGGCCGCCTCACAGCCCAGAGCCACAACACGCGTTCTTCCACCCTCCCGATCCGAGCACAACCTGCTTAGCTGCCGATATCCTACAAGATCGGGCGCATTGCGAGAGCGCCCAGGGGCGGCACGGGAGAGACGTTAACCGTGCTGCTGCCACTTTGAATCGGTCGATTATGTCTAAATGAAACGCATTACGCGCGCTTTGTGCTGTTCATTAATAAAGGGAGGCACACGGCAGCTGCGCGTGCTGCGAGGTGGCGAACCGTCGCGCGTCCTCGCACGAGTGTGCGTGCCCGCGTCGCGCGTCGCTCCCAACGCGCCGCATCTCGATGTCGGGGCCCCGCGAATCGGGCCTCGCGTACCTTGCTCCACCGCGCCACCGCCGCGGGCCTTCGTCGGCGGTGCGCGCTCACACCGACACCCCGCGGCGCCGCGGAATTAACATTCCGGGAGCGTCGGAGATCGCAAGCCGAGCTATAAATATGGCCGAGGTCAGCTGCGCCTTGGCCCATTAATGAGCATTGATTTTAAAATTCTGCGTGTCACGATGTCGCGGGGTCAGACGTGTTTGCCGTCCCCCACGGGCACAATTAGCGACCCATGCAAAATTAATCATCGTCCATTATTTAGCAGCACATTACTGGCCGATTACAATCATTTAGCACCTGTACTGTAATTGATTTCTGCCCTAACCCCCCAACCCCGCCTCACTTCACCTCGGTGAACCTGACAGCCACCGCACGACAAATAGAGCCGCGCGTCACCTGCTCGGGCCGCGCGAACACCCCCGCGGAGGAGACGCGGAGCGCGGACACAGAGCGACGAACGCTGCGTCTCAACCTCCGGGTTCATCCACCAAGCCCGGGGCGGAGGCTGCTGCTGCTGCCGTTAGGCTGCTGACACGTGGCCACCTTCACGCGCCGTGGCCCAAGGCTCGCCCCGACCCCTGCTCCCGCACAGCCGGGGCTCCCCGGCACGGCACACCGCGCCTGCTCTATCGACGACCGACGCGGCGAGAGGGAATTACAGAGCAGGGCTTGGCTGCCGGGGAGAGATTGCATAGTTGTGCAAGGAGAGGTGGCACTCCGACTGACAATGAACTCATAGCTCGCCGCTATCAAGCTGTCAGCGACGCCGTCTCTAATCTACGGCTCTCAGGCGAATGCGCCTCACGTGTCCGCGCCCAGCCCCCGCCCGTGCTCGCTCGCTCGCTCACCGGCCGCTCCGTCGATCGGCAGTTCTGCAGCGATTGATCCCCGATTCACGAACTCCATACACCGCGCCTCGACGCAGCACGCCTTACCAAGTTCGCCGAGCGTTCAAAACGCAAGCGAAAACCGTACATGCTGCCCGCGCCTGATGTTTGCGAAACACGCCCCACGTGGAACACACGCACATGGCCCCTGTGTTGAGCGAACTCGGCACTCTCGAGTTTACGGGGTTCGTGTTTACCTATCATCAGGTGTGTGAAGCGTGCAATGGCTTCATCTGTGTTTGAAGGGGGGACGATTGGTGAGTAAGCCCTGTTCTATGTAACAGAAATGCTAAAGGTGCGGCGCTATACAGAATTAAGCGCAAGTTCAGAAAATCCGCGAGAGGGACCTGCTTAATATATTAACCACTACTACTGCTACTAGTAGGTTTCCAATACTCGATGTATGAGCATTGGTCTCCAGAGCTGTTCTTTCTGGATAGCCGTGTCGAGCGTTCCTTCTCTCTCCTTCGCGACGTTTCGCCTCCCACATCTGAGGCATCATCGGGCGTTCTTGTAGGTTTAACCGAAACGTGTTGGCTTATGCGTCTGAAGTATGTATCACAGAGCAGTCTGCAAGTGTAGTGTGCTAGACCGAGGCGATGTCAGAGAGACGGATCCCTCCCGACGCAGAGCAGACCCACCTCCAGGGGGTAGTCTTCCACGATGCGCTTTAGGGGGTCCAGCACCTGCCAGGAGATGAGGATGACCAGGTCAATGAGCAGCATGCCGCCCACGATCCCAAACAACTTTTGGTCTTTGATGATCTGCGTGGGAGAGAAACGACAATTACACCGAAGCCAAACCCCGACTTATGTCGCGCTCTGCGTGGGCAGCGGTAGTTGGCTTCATGAAGAGTTGGGAGTTTGGGGTTAGGGGTCAGGGTGGGTGGGTAGAGGTCAGGGTGGGTGGGTGGGTAGAGGTCAGGGTGGGTGGGTGGGCCATTCGCTCGAGAGGAATCGGGAGAGCGGGCAGTGCACCCGTTACAATGAAGCCAATGGCAGCTCACGACGCAGCCAGAGTGACTCGCAGACTCGGCCCGCGATACTACGGTCTCCCATTTACAGGAGCCACCATCTATCTTATCACCCGTCTGTGCGGAGTACGGTTCATGATGCGGAGCTGCGGCGGAGCGTGCGAGAGAACGGGCCGTGTGGCGGGTGGCGTCCCGGCACACCACGTCAGGACGAGCACACGCCAGCTGCTGTGCGCCTGCGGATGTGCGGAGGGCATCCGCTGGCTCGTCCAGGCAACCTCGCACGATGCGAGGTTGCCGGCTTCAGTTGGAAATCGCTAACAGCACTGTCCTAGCGTATACGCGGGATCTCTTTCTTGGGCTTGGTGTGTTTTGCCGTGCAGAACGCGGGTGTGTGTGTGTGTCTACAGGGGAGCGGTAGCTCAGTGGTTAGCGCGCTGGGCTACAAACCCGGAGACCCGAGTTCGAATCCCGCTCACGGCCAACACCAGTGACGAATTTTCTGAACTGGTACTAGGCCTTCCCTAGGTCGATTCAGCCTCAAATGGGCACCTAGTGCGGTGTGTAAACGTGGACAGCACAGCTCAGCCACACGAACCTGGTGCTTGTACACATCAGTTCAAACCACCGCACAGACTATCGTCCCCGGGCCATAACATGGCATGTTTCGGATTTCCGCGCTTAGATTGGGTTAGCTTTAGTGCGGGCGCCTCTGTGAGCCGTAAGCACTTATTAAGAACATTATGTGATAGAGAAAATTGAGTTTCACTTTGGAATTGACTCTCTCGCCTTCGCAGAGGCCCCGGGTCGACACTGGAGATGATATCAGAGTCACCTTCTCCACAACCGGCACGGTGAGTTACGCGTTGAGAAAGCCGGCACTCTCGGCATCTCGTCGCTTTCACTGCTAATCATCTACACAATTTCATTCAGACACATTAACAATTTACACAGGAAGTGCAGTGCTGGGAATTAATTACAGGCAAAAAAAAAGCATTCACTAAAATCTACCTCTCAAGCCATCGCAGTCGATTAGCAGTGAAAGCGACGAGTCTCGAGAATGTGATATTTTTTTTCTGCTCAGCCAAGCTGTGATTGAATTACTTGCCTCAATCAAACATTTAAAATGCGGCAAAATGAATTATGCATCAGGCGTCTGACTTTACTCTTCCATAAAAGTGGTGGCTGGCATGCCTAAAGTGTAGGCCAATCTGTCCCGCATCGAGCATGACGTCTCCGCAGCGTTACTGCTGCCCCTAGCATTATGGTTGTTACCGGTAGCATTGCCCTATCGATGTTACCGTTGCCATACTCTACGACAACGTTAGTGGCTCTCAAGCTGAACGGAGGTCATTTCTAAGGGGATTTAGAATGTTTTATGCCTGGCCATGCAGGGCTCTCACCGCTACAGCTGTATCCTGCTCTTAACTGGGGCGTTTGCGGCAACATATAACTGTGAGTGGACGCTGTCTTCACGTAGAGACCGAGGTTCCCTCCCCGGGCCGAGCGGCCGCCGCCTGACCGCGGACCGAGCCGGGGAAACCTCGAGGGGGACGCGCGGCCAGAGCGGCAGCGCCGCCGCTCCGGCTTTGTGCGGCTCTTGCTGTGGGGAGCGCTGGTGTAGCGGTTAGCGGCGAGCTGAGCTACGAACCCAGCCACCCGAGTTTGATTCCCGCTCACGACTAATACCATCCATCCATTTTCTAAACCGCTTGTCCTGGTGAGGGTCGCGGCAACTAATACCAGTGAACATTTTCTAAACCGGTCCTGCGAGGCCTCCATCGGGAAGTCTACCAGGCACGGACTACTGGGCGGAGACCTAGAGGCCGACCCAGGACACGCTCGAGGGATTACGTCTCTCGGCTGGCCTAGGGACGCCTGGGAATCCCTCAGGAAGAGCAGGAATCTGTTACTGGGGAAAGGGATGTTTGGTCCATCATCCTTAGACGGCTTGCGCCGCGACCCTCACCAGGATAAGCGGTTTATAAAACGGACGGATGGATGGATGGATGGTCCTGGGCCTCCCCGAGCCTGACTCAGCCTTTAAATGAGCACCTCGTGCGATGTGTAAACATCTCCACTAGGAGACCAAAGGCGGCCGGGCGTGGCGTTAGCCACCCACCCCCTCGTGTGCCGTGCTGGCCTTGATAGGTGACTAATAATGTTGTATATTATATTGTAAACACGTTTCTTTTCCCACATGTTTAGCAATGCCCACACCACAAACTGACAAACAACACAGGCAATCAGGCAACGCTGTGGGGCCGCGGTCATTTTTCAGAGGCGCAAACACGGGATGTATTTACAAGTGATGATTTATATGAATGCGCTTGACGATATTGTGACTCGAATGCATTTCGCGCAGTATAAATCACAATTTGCCGTATCTGCTCTCATTTTTTCTGCTCCGAGCAAAGCGTGTTGTTCCTAAGCCTCGGTTGATTACACATTTTTCAGTTCGCGAGGCAGTTCCTGTGAATAACGGCGGCGCGGGTGATTTGTCTTGGCGAGCGCTCTCGCCGGCACTGTCCTTGCGAGCTCTCGCGATTCTATTTGAGGTCAGACGCGGAGGTTCCAGCGACGAACGGAACCTCTCGCCACAGGCAACGCGACCCCGTGCCGGTTGTGGAGAACGGCCGGGCCACCGCGGGCGGGCAGACACCGTCTGCCGGGCAGATCTCGGCCACAGTCAACGTTCTCTCCGCGACACGTTCTCACGATTAATCACGAGGGCGAAGCTGCTGCATCACGGGCCAGGCTTTCGATTGTGACCATGTAGCCCGAACTGCGGAGCTCATTGTGAACCACTGTAGTCCGCGCTCCTTCGACGGATGGAGGTGGGATAGCAAAACGACGCGATCTCTCTCCTGAAGCCCTCTCGTCGACGTTGGTGTTTAGAACCCGAACATGTTGCTGCCATACGCAGGAATAGAACGTTAATGACCGGTGGCTGACTTGCAATGATGTCCAGATGCAAGCCGTATGTAAAGCTTGTGTCTGCGCGACGCTATGTAGGTTACTTATCTTGGTTCCTTACAATAGTTGTGGCTTTCTCCTCCCCCCCCCCTCACCTCACCCCGAGCACCACAAGACGAAATGAAGCTGTCAGTCTGGATTAAAGCTGGAAGGAACAGTTGAGAGGGCGGCACGGTGGCGCGGTGAGTAGCCCAGCAAGAAGCCCCCAGGTTCGAATCCCGGCTCGGGTGCCTTTCTGTGTTGAGTTTGCATGTTCTCCCCGTGTCCTCGTGGGTTTTCACCGGGCACTCCGGTTTCCTCCCACAGTCCAAAAACATGCTGCTGCATAGGTTAATTGGCCTGCGGACTATATTACCCCCGGTGCCCTGTGATGGACTGGCTTCCGATCCTGGGTATAGCCCTGCCTTACGCCCTATGTCTGCCGGGATAGGCTCCGGCTCACCTCGACCCTGTTACAGGATTAAGCGGTTTTCCGACAATGGATGTATGGATGAAATCCTTGAGCTCCGTGGCTCTTTTTTAACAGTTGTCCAGCTGGATAGGAGGAAGCAGGTTACAGCATCTCAGAGCACCGGTGGAAATGTGGTCAGGACAATGAAGCTATGCAGCATCAGCAGCGCGTCTCATCGTGTCTCGTGATGTCTGTGGCCAGCGTCTCACCTTTTTCTTCATCTTGACATTCTTGAAGATGGCGTGGACACGCCACGTCTTGGCAAACATGGCCCCGAACGCCGTGGTGTACCCCACGGTGAGGAACCACGTGCGCACCTGGACCGCACAGACAGACGGGCCACTCCGTTTGCATCCACGCTGCAAGCAACCGTTGAGCGGTGTTGATCTTTTTAAACAGTTGTCCAGCGGGGAGAGGGTTAAATTACAACATCTCGGGGCAGCGGGGGGCGATTTAGTCAGGACGATTAAGCTAGGCAGCTGTGTCTGCCGGGATAGGCTCCGGCTCACCGCAACCCTGTAATAATAATAATAATAGCATTTTATAGAGCGCCTTTCACCCGAGGGTCACAAAGCGCTGCACAAGGGCTGTGGAGAGAACAGCATGTCAACAACGACAGGGGAAAAAAACTGCTAATAAAAACCAAAGCAACGACAATTAAATGATTAAGGCTGCTTCGAATACACTGAAAGGTCGTGAAACTGGCAATCTTAAGAACGGCAAAAATCTGGCAGCGTCCCCTAAGATGGCCGTCACTTCCTTGAAGACAAACACGGAGGGAGACAGGGAGGGAGGGTGAGCAACAGGGGGAGACATAGGGACACAGAGACAGGAAGACAGAGAGACAGACATGAGGAGGAAACAACGCCAAGAACATATTTTATACATAGACACACGTAACATTGGAGCCTATGGGATGATTTAACATTGACGTCTATGGGATGATTTAACATTGAAGTCTATTCGAATTCGATTCGATTCTTCGAAGCGTGATGGTTATATCACAGTCTCCCATTTCAACAAGTTCTTATTTAGTTGCAGACAGCCCTTCAACATTTACAGATATAATAGTCAGTGCTGGCCTTAAAGGCGGGCATTGACCTCTCTTTTTGCTCCAGACTGAGGGTCTTCTGGCATCTGTTGAGCTTGTGGACATCGTTGTTTTTCGGCTCGACTTCGAAGTGGTGTTTGGTAGAATTTGCAGGTAATACCAAGTATTACTTGACAGGGATCGCGACGTGAACGCTTCTACATTGATCCCCATTGAAGTCTATGAGAGGATTTAACATCGCAGTCTATGGGAGTGGGCAGCAGTGAGTAGCGCTGCCGCCCCGGCCTGGGTCAGCTCAGTGAAGGCTGCCCCTCGGCTTCATTACAAAAAATATCTAGTCAGCTGATGGTTTATGGGAGGGGCCTTGTTCAGAGTAGAGAGAGGGCAGAGAGGATGGCTGATCTATGGCTGGAGATCCCACTGGGTGCTGCGCTGCCTTAACAAACAACTTTGTAGGAAAACGAAACGTGGAGAGCTGAGAGTCAAGATTAGCAATTCCATGTTTGTGGTCTGATCGTGTAAAAGGTGCCATAAGCCCTCCTCCACCCGACACAGAACATTAGTAACGTATGCATGCTCTAGCAGCACATCGGTGTGTTGTGAACGCTCCACAGCGCGTAGCCTCTCTCCGATTGGCTGAACACGGATTCAATTGCACGTGTTACGTGGGGAGAGAAAGTAAGACACTTTATTCACGCGATTTGACCTAAAAATCAATATTTAACCATAATATTGGTGCGAAAGCCCTCGTGTTAGAGTTGAAAGTCAGTGAATCGCTCCGCCTTTTGTCTAGACTAAAGAGCCTGAAACATTTTCCTGTATTTTACTTTTCTGTTGAAACTATTATTTTTTTTCCTCGAGCACAACTCACGCAGCACACACGGCCGAGTCGGTAGCTGTTGCCTCCAATCGGGTCGCAGTGAGAGAGAGAGCGCAACCTGAGCCACGGTGGTGCCTGAGCCACGGAGTGCCGGAGCCACGGAGTGATGGAACGGAGGTGGACATGGAACAGAGTTCGGGATGGAGCCACGGAGTGATGGAACCACAGTGCTGCCGGAGCGGTGGTGGGGATTGTGGTGGAGGTGGCGGTGGAGTGGTGGTGGCGACAATCGTGTTTATACAAAAGCGGTGATGAAAGCCACATGCCGTATGAGCGAGAGAGGGGTGCAGCAGGCAGCGTGTGACGGGAGTCA
>JAZEWU010000006.1:9308982-9320786 GCA_036362915.1 Geotria australis | reverse complement strand
ACTGGGTGAACTCGATAGTGCCCAGCCTCTCCCCGTTCCTGAACAGAACTTGACCCTGAAATCGTAATAATAACTCGCGTTAAACGCGAACGTACAATAATAACACGCAACGCGAACGTACAGTAACGCACGGTGTAACGGGCTCGCGCATTCATAACACGCGGTATAACGCGCGCGCACATAGCGCCAATTGGAAACAAATGTTTGATCGAGAACTTGGAGTCGTGGAGCCAGACCTCAACGTTCCTCAGATGACAACCTGGACAGGTGAGAGACTGGACGGGAAAACCTGTGTTTGCCATGAGCGGGAATCAAACTCGAAGAACAGTGCGCTAACCACGGTGCCACCGTTCCCCACACTCACATCCACAGACCAGACACACAGAGACAAAGATCTCACCTGATATCCTTAACAGACTGTAGTGTCAGGTGCTGTTTGCGAATAGCACCTATGAAGGTGAGCACGGCATACGAGGCGGTGGGTGACCAGCACCACGCCCTGCCGCCTTTGTCTAGCGGCTATTTTTACACACCGCAATAGATACTCATTGGAGGCCGAGTCAACCTAGGGGAGGCCCAGAACCGGTTCATGAAAAGAACCAAACAAAGGGACACACGCACATGCTCAGATGCCCACGTCACACACAGCTCGGGTCCACATGTATTGTCTTTGTTGGTTAATTCGCACGTTTGTTGAATCCCAGGATCCCCGCTTCCAGAGCTTGCAAGCTCACCGGGTATTTTCTGCTGTAACAATAAACATCTACAGCTACCTTTGGTGACATCATTATGCTCTGCAATGCGATGTGCGTGACGCGCAGTGCCTCGTCTCGGAATCAGCGTGCCTCCCGTCAGCACCAGCTTGCTTCCCCTCAGCACCAGCGCGCCTCCTCTCAGCACCAGCGTGCCTCCCGTCCGTCTGGTCCCGCTCCCCGGCCGCCCGCGCCGCTCTGCTGCGGCGCCTCACGCACCGCTCCCTTCTGCGCGGTTACCTTCCGTCGCCAAAACCGACCTCTCTCTCTCTCCCCGGGAGATTTGCATCTCGTCTGACGTTTCGATCCTGCAGGTCGGCTGCAGCGCGCCTGCCTCGTTGGCCCCAGGCCATGCTTCATATTTATCGAGCTGTCGGGCAGTGTCACGTTTCTTCAATCGCAACGGGACGACGTCTCTCTGCTCGCCAAAGCCATTCCACGTTTCCGCGCCCTGCTCTCTCCCCCTTTTCCTCTCTCTCTCTCTTCCCGAGCGTCTCATTGCACCGACTTGTTCACCTGCGTCTATTGCCAAGTGTCAGGTTTCCCAACTCGAGCGCCCTTAATGCACCAGATCTCTGAATCAACACGGGATGCCGATCCTATCAGTTGCCCCCACCGGGCAGAGGCTGCTGCTGCTGCTGCGGCCGGTGTAGAACAAATGGGGGCATGAGCCTGTTCTCCACATCACCCGGGCAGGTTAATAGTGCCGGTAAGCTGGCCAGCATCAGTGCCGGATTAAGGCATGGGCTTTACGGGCTGCAGCCCAGGGGCCTCGGCCAGCTGGAGGGTCTCAAGAACTTACAATTTGCTGATGTTTTGGAGAAATGTGTTACCAATAAATTACGCAAAGCAAATGTTTCATTTTTATTGTTGTTAGCCTTGTAAAAACAAATAATACATTTTCTTAAACTTTTTTTTTTCCTTTTTGAAAATATTACTGGGAGGGGATGCGACACCGGGACAAGGTGGGTGGCGCGGTGACCTGCGAAGTTTCGCCTCCCACGCTGGAGGCATCCTCAGGCCCGAAGGACAGAGGGGGAGCGCCCGACACGACTATCCACAAAGAGCAGCTTTGGATGGCAATTCTCACGCATCGAGCCGTGAAAACTTACATCAGTACATCTATCGATCCAGCTGAAATAAATACTGGTCTACTTTATAGAACCCCGTGACTTTTAACAACCTGAACAGACTCGTAGATTCCTCACAATGAGGAGGACAATTCTGGGCGGCACGGCGGCGCAAGGAGTAGCGCTGCCGCCTCACAGCAATAATTTCACGGGTTCGAATCCCCGCTCGGGTGCCTTTCTGTGTTGGAGTTTGCATGTCGGGGGTTAGATTTGTTTATCAACGCGCTACCCTGCCGACCGCGTGAAGCGACAACGCGATGAAACCGATGTTCAATGACAAAACGCCCTGTGGGGGTTGGGGGGGGGGCAGCGTGGGGAGGGATCTCAAGACACCCCCGTCGGCCCCGGCGCTGCGTCGGCATCTTCTAAACGCCAGTTGTCAGTGATGAGCGCGGCTTCTGCCGTCCGGCCGGACCATTATCGAGCAGGTTTGGCTGAGAGAGGCGCGTGGAGCGCGGGTAATGTGCCAGCGCTGCAAGTGCTCTCAGCGCCATTTCATTAATACCGTCCAAGGTTTTAACTGCAAATGCTGCAACTTTTTTTTCCCCCCCCCGCCCCCCTCTGTACTTCTTAATGGCGCGTCTGCATTTCACAGATGAATCTAACCACATTGTGCGGCAAGACGGCGAGAGACACCGCACGGTTGCCGCCGCCTTCACGCGAACGTCCGTGGCGGCCCGAGCCCCCTACACGACTGCCCTTGTAGCGCCACCTGCAACCTAGGTCACTCGGGACGCCGTGCCGAGGCGGGTCGGCACGCGCCGCGTCCCGGCTGAGACGGCAGGTGGAGGCTGCCTGCCGTCCACACACACACACAGACACACGTCACTGTCGCCCCTGTGGGCGGCGTGAATATCCGGCTGTGTCTGACGAAACCAGGGCACCCGCCGAAAACCCACGCGGACACGGGCAGAACATGCAAACTCCACACAGAAAGGCACCCGAGCCGGGAATCGAACCGGGAATCGAACCGAGGAACATCTTGCCGTGAGGCGGCCGCGCAATTCACCGCGGCACCGTGTCAATTCGATCCTGAAGAGCACAATCAGGATCAAACTGTGGAGAACCGTTTTGTTATATTCACCGTGACGCCCGTGAAGTTGGTCTCGTTCATGGCGCGCAGGATGGTGCGTCCCAGCTGCGCGTTGTCGTAACCGAAGGCCTCGATGGAGGCGTTGCGGGCCCCGGAGGCGCGCTGCAGCTCCACGGAGCGATGCAGCGCCTGCGCCATCACCCACACGCCATCGTACGCGTAGCCGTGGAACTTATCGTGGGGCGACGCGCCGGCGGCGCCGCCGTTGGAGCCGGACAGCTTCTGCCGCAGACTGTCGTACGCGCGCTGGTACTCCTGCGGGGTCTGCGGACGGGACGGCGGGTTCGGAGCGGACGAGACGAACACGTCGCGCTGTCTCGGTTACCGGCGACGGTGCAAATCGCCCGGCGCGTCGCCGCGCTCTCGGATGCGCTCTCACGTGAACTTGCAAGACGCGAAGGCAATTATTAATAATAAGAGCATTTTATAGAGCGCCTTTCACCCGAGGGTCACAAAGCGCTGCACAACGACAGAAAAAAACAACAACAACCAATAAAAACCAAAGCAAACAAATAATCAAGGCTGCTTTGAATACACTGAAAGGTCGCGAAACTGGCAAGCTTAAGAGTGGCAAAAATCTTCCAGCGTCCCCCAAGACGTGCAACCGCGCCCAGCCGCCTTTGTATCCCCAGGGGCGATGTTTACACACCGCACCAGGTACCCATTTGAGGCTGTGTCGGCCGAGGGGAGGCCCAGGACCGGTGCAAAAAATTCGTCACTGGTGTTGGCCGTCAGTGGGAATCGAACACAAGTCAACTCGTACACACACACACACTGACTCGTACACACACACACACACCGACTCGCGCACCTGCCCAGAGATGGTCTGGATGGGCTGGGTGCTCAGAGGCATGAAGTCCACCGCGATGTTTCCCTGCATGGCTTCGAGTAGGCCGCGCGCGGAGCACTCGGGGGGCCGGGTGCGCTCCCACCAGCGCTCCCGGTACCAGCCAGGGATCACCCACTGGTACTTGCTGCCGTACATGGACTCTTGGTACGCCTGGCCGGGGTGGGGGGGAGAGGGAGAGAGCTCACAACCGGCAGCCGGGACACTTCACGAAACCTGGCGACTCAGCAGCCGCTGCGTCCGCCCCGTGTCTCCCTAATCCTTGGGGCGTTAAACAAAACGTGCCTTCGATCTAAATTCCAATACGCAGCTCGTCGCTGCTCCCGCAGATGAATGATTCGCGCCCGCGACAGGTCAGCATGTCGAGTCGGCAAGGGGTGCTCCGCACGTACGTGAGCGGGGATCCTGTGGCCGTGTCGCTATCAATAATAATAATAATAATAGCATTTATATAGCGCCTTTCACCCGAGGGTAACAAAGCGCTGCACAAGGCTGTGGAGAGAACGACGTGTCAACAACGACAGAGAACGGAAAATCAGCAACACATTGTTTTTGAGTTTTTTTTTTTTTAGAATCCGAGCTGTGGAGAGAGCGGCATATTGAAAAATCACCATACTGCGTACGGTGTTCGCGTCGCCGCGCATCAAACATGCCGAACACGCGCTGCCTCTGCGCATTGATAAACCCCGCCACGCCTGTTTATTGACGCGGCGTGGCGGTGCCGCGGGAGGAACCGGAGGAGGAGCGGGAGGAACAGGGGAGGAACGGGGGGAGGAGCGGGGCTCACGGCAGCTGGCTCGCGTCTCTCCCTGAATGAAACCCGACGGCAGCGCCGCCGCTCCGCGTCGCGCCACTTACGCAGCAGAACACCTTGGTGGCCATTTCCTCGTCGAATTGCCCCAGAATGATCCTCACGTCGGCATCCTTGAATCGGAAAAGAAGAAGTAGGTCAGCGCCCGAGTGTCTTTTTTTCTTCCGTATTAATATTTCACACACATCCATTAGATTCTAGGAATTGTTCCGCTCCG
The DNA here is from genome assembly GCA_036362915.1 of Geotria australis. NCBI lineage: Eukaryota > Metazoa > Chordata > Hyperoartia > Petromyzontiformes > Geotriidae > Geotria > Geotria australis. Next base: position 9,315,936 of record JAZEWU010000006.1, on the reverse strand, counting down.
CAAGCCTAATTATTGTAACGGCGGTGTTCTTGTGCTTTTTTTTTATGAAGTTGAAAAATGCAACGTGGCAGGAGGGAATTCTAAAGCGCCTCGACGTAGCCTGGGGAAAGCTCTGGCCTCCGAACCTCTGCGCCTCTGTGGCCCATGTTCAGGGATTTCAGCACTCGGTGGCGTAGCGTGGCGGCATGCCCCCCCTCCCAATTCCCCTCCGTCCAGCGCCGGGGGCCACGCTGCGGCTGCACGGCCTGCACACTCGATGCCTACCGCCACATACTACACTCCACGTGGGGCGATGCGCGCGAGCGACCGGTGCCGGATTACAGCTCAGGCGCGGCCAGGTTGGAACCGAGGGGGAGCTCAGGATGAGGCGTCTGTCGCGGGGTGTGGCTGATGAGAGGTCGCTCGGTGCGCAGGCGCGGGGTTACACATCAGCTCGGGTGCACGAGTGAGGATGGACTGCAGTAACGCGTGACCATGATGCGTGCCAATGGTGTGGCGAGGCTTTCGCCTAGCAGTGGATCGTCATACACAACAACATTAATCAGGGCAGCAATGAGACTGAGCATCTTCTCTCTCTCTCACTCGGATTGTCACCGACTTCAGAGCCTGAGCTACAACAGTATATCCCAGGAATACAGTATCAATCTCCCGGACCAATAACTTTCCGTCAGCCTGCTCCAGATTGTATAGCTCATGGAACATTCTCCACCGCACTCTGGTTCAGTCTCATCTAACATACAATCAAGTGCAGACCGGCTCGTCAAAGTCATCAATAAAAACATTACTTAAGGCAATGACCGCAGCGATAATCCCTGTGGGATTCCGCTTGTGACCCCTCTCTCCTCTCCAAAGCCTCCGCTCTCAAAACCCTTCCATCATGACGGAGACCAGCTGACAGTGGTGCGGCTCAAGAAAACCAACCAGCCATTCGCGTCCTGTAAAGACGAGTTAGTCAATTTATATGTAGTCCTTTTCTATGTAACCTGGAAGGAACCGTTGAGCTGTGTAGCTCTTTTTAATAATTGTCCAGCGGGGACGGGCATGCAAATCCCAACATCTCAGGGCACCGGGGGAAATTTGGTCGACAGTTAACCTCGGCAGCAGCATGTGTCTAGACGGAGGGAGGAAACCGCAGTACCCGGCGAAAACCCACGCGGGGAATCGAACGCGTGAGGCGGCAGCACTCCCCACCGGGCCACCGTGTCCCCCAGTACACTTTTTTGGCACCGTGTCCCCAAATACCCGTGGTGGTAGCCCTGCAGACTGTACCTTGAGCTTGCGCACATGGGCACAGGGGTCGTTGGAAAAGCTCTGTGTGTCGGCCACCACGATGTTCATCTTCTCCACCTCCTTGGTCAGGTCGTTGTGGACCTGCGAGGGCAACGACATCAGCATTCTCCACACCGCAGCCCTTCGTCCGTCGCCGTCTCAATGCGCCGCGTGTAGACGCGTTTTTCTGCACTTGGTAACGTTCCTAGGGATTATTTTTCTTCTCATAGTAGAAGTGTGATCGCCATCGCACCACTGTCGTAAACAAATTGCCACATTGCTATCGGGTTTCCGAATTAGAGGTTCTCAGACACCAGAAGAGAAGGCAATGCAAGCTAATTAGCAGCGCCCATGGGAGCAATTGTCAAAAAAATATTTCACTGGAACACATCTGTCCCGTCATATATGGCGATGATACCGGCTTTAGATATTTACTCGGGTGCCACATTCGCGGCATCATCATCATCATCATCGTGTTTCTCTCTAGAATGTGCGGAACATCTGTTATCTTCCTTCCGTGTGTGCACCCCCCACCCCCTCACATTGGGCTTCTGCACCTGTCATCGTGTCTTGTAAGACGAGTACCTTAATCCCTGCTCCCTACCACTGCTACGCCGTAGAGTCTACGGCGTAGACTGTCCCTCCATGGTGCTAGCCCTGCTGCTGTCCGTGGTACTAGCCCTGTAGCTGTTCCCAGTGCGCCCCACGGTTGCCACTGCTTGCATTCTCCGTTGAAGCCGCGAACCTCAGAGAAGCGCTGCACGTCTTGTGCCAGGGTGCCCACGCGCTCCCACTTGTAGAGGTGAAGGAAGCGCACGATGGCCGGGTTGACGGCGTTGTCCGAGGGCACTGTCCGGAAGAAGTACGGGTACTTCTTCTTGTCCGACAGCACCGGCGTCGTAGCCGCGAACGAGAGCTGTGGCGGCGTGGTGACGAGAGTGGGGGAGGGGTGGCAGAGGGACAGGACAGTGAGGGGGGGGGCGAGGAAGCGGGGGTTGTGTGAACGTGCACACGCAGGATTTTGTTATCGTTTAAAATAATCTCTGACAGCCTAAAGGTAAAGTCAACCACTTGGTACATAAACACTCAATATCAGAACAAAAAAAAATCTATAATTCCCCACCTGCCCCCTTCTTTACCAAACTGGACTGACCAGGTTTGGTGAAGTATGGCTAAACAACCCTCACGACTGACGCGTGGCGAAGAGACCTTCACCCAGCAGTGGATTGACATGGGGCCCCTACATTATTCATGGTATTATTTTTGATTATCATACACAGCAAGAAAAAAAAAAAACCATCATTTCGCAAATCAGCGCGGCATTACACATTAATGTTTGAATTAACCTGCGTGGCAAATAACACATTGCGGTAATTGATCATGTGCTGGGCTCGTGGCAGAGAAGCGATGCCCAGCGGGGGAGAGCCGAACTATAGGGCTCCCGGTCTGACACGTGCACTACCCTCGGCGTGTGTCTGTGAGCTCGTGAAAACCACGATCTGCATCCGACATCAATTTACCGCAGCTGACGATTAGCCAGACAAGCACGATTGAAATAAATAACCCGTGCGTTCGCAACCACGGGTCTCTCTGCAACTGAATCGGTTACGGCCAGCGTATTCACTCATTAAGCCCATTAATTACAATGCGCCGTGTCTGCGGCATCACAGGCAATTCAAGCTGATTAAGCGTGGCTCCGCAGTGCCAACTCGTGCGCCCAGCCCCGCGCCGTTAATGAAATCGCTCCGTTTCTTTGCGAGCAAGCACCGTTCGAACGTAGCAGCGATCAATGTGCCGCGGAATGTCACCGGCGGCCGAGTCCCTGCGCGCAACGGGCACACGAAGCGAGCTCGGGCGGCCAGGCCGACGCGGCGCGACAATCTAATAAAAAAAACAAATTATTAGCGGCAGCGCGTTTCTAATCAATACGCCGGCGCTGGGAGTGTCAACACGCCGACGCAGGCGCTGCCCGCGTGTCGGGGGGCATGCCGAGACAGACAGAGGTTGCCCGCGAGCCAGCGCTGGGAATACACACTGCCGCATGTCGACGCTCGCCTCGGCCCGGCCATTGCTGCGCCTGCACGCTTATTGGTGAAATTGCTCACGCTCAGCACAAGGTTCTTTTGTTTTAATTAGAAGACTCCATCTTTGTTTCAACTTAAGTGCTTAAAAATCGAAACTTCAGAGTAAATTAACAGAGCGCACTGAAAGTTTGCGGTATTAAAAATTAAACAAAATTGTTCTGCCCCCAATCTAATTGCAATCTCGTTACTAAACACAGCCAGGATCCACTGTTAGAAGACAGAGCAGTGCACCCAATACCAGGGCTGGCCCGAGAAGAGAGAAAAAAAACCCCAAAGAAATCCAACCAGACATTTCGGATTTCATTTGAACACTATTTCCACCGTCCTTCACGTCAGCACAGCGTATTCGCGTCAAAGCGAGGGAGCGCAGCACAAGGACACGCCGCTTAGTGGCGCCTGAGACGCTGCGGCGAGACGGCCTCGCGTGGCCGCACGACGCCGCAGACCGAGGGCTGCCCGCCGTCACGGGGGCCCTGTGCGGAGCGGCAGGGACGGAGCTCACTCTACCTGCACCAGGTTCCATCCCTGCAGAGCCTCGGCGATCGTGGAGGTCACGGTGGGACAGACGCCCCCGAAAATCATGAGGTGCGTGGGTCCTTTCTTGATGGCATCAAAAAATGCCTTCAGGCCCTTGGCATTGTCACACTGTGGGTGGGTTGGGGTGGGGGTGGCGGGTGCAGAGGTACAGGGGGACAATGGTGGCATGAAGTGACGGTCTGCGAGGAAACACGCGGCCAACAACTGCGCCACGACTGCACGACGCGCCTGCAAGTCATTCCACAGCATGTCTTTTGTCATCATTGTCAGTCACTCCGGTTCGTGACAGCGTCAGACTGGGCTTCAGCCTCGAGACACGAGCGGCCCCGTTTTGCATTTGACAGTGATGTGGGGGAGCGTGGGGTGCACACTGTACGCGTCAGCACGCGGCCGTGGAAATGAGAGGCCTGTTAACGTGCCAGCACGGCTCTTAACGGCGAGTCCAGGGGCTGTTCCGACGGGCGCGTTGCAGAATTACGAGAGAGATTGCTGGCCCCCGTTCGCGGACCCCCGCTGACTACTAGAGAACACGTTGTGGAAAGCTGCCAGAAAGGCAGAAGACGCGGACTGAGACAGATAAAGATGCAATAAAATGTTAATCACCCTGGCCCTGACCATCACCGCTCGGCTGGGGAGAATAAGGCGGCCTAACCATGGGATCCGTGAGCCACGCCGAGACCAATTCCGAAATTAATTCCTGAAATTCCAGGGTGCTGGGAAACGTGTTGGGAAACCCGACATTAAATATAAAATACCGAACTAAAAACTAAAGCACATTCGCCTCTGCGGGCAGACAACCTGTCGGGGTAGGAGCGGAGTAAGGGTCAAACGTCTCGCGGGGCAGTCACTCCGACACCGCTCTAGAGGGAAGAATGTAACGTGTGTTATGATTCACGCTTCAGCGACTCGATATTCAGCCGGGCGCAGCGTGGTCAGCACATCTCAGCTCCCCGACGACAGCGCCGGCCTGAGTCCTTGGTTTTGTTTGTTGCTGTGTTTGTGTCGCGTTTAACTCAACCCTGTCGAGCTTCACGGTGGAGACAATAGAGCCACGGGTTATTTATAGGAGGGAGGTAAATAAATGATGGATTCTGGGGAAGTGTCAATGCCACCCTGCCAAGTTGACCGGTACCCCGCCTGGCAGGGCAAGCGACAGCTGAGAGGACGACCCTTTCGTGGCTGGAGCGAGGAAGGGTGGTTTGTCGGGGTTGGACAGCGGCCATGGGATGATGCTGATGATGATGATGCGGGCACGGGGAGGTAAGTGAGAGGGGGGCGCTTCCTGTTCTTACCGACGCCACACTCAGGCGGGATCGATGCGTGACTGGCAGAGCTCTGGTGGCATTCGTGGCAGGGAGGGGGCCTTCAACTCAGACACGGAGCCGTCTCTCCGCGGTGCGCCACCCGCCCGCCCGAGCCGGCGCTCGCGTCGCTTGCAGCGTACAGTGCTTCGTGCTGCGCCGTGTTTATTATATAAAGCGTTTAACTCTTTAAACAAAATAACAAAAGCTACTTTAGAACGCGATGTCGATGCATCATTTAATGTTTTTTTAAAGGCTACACAAAACCGCAAAAATTCGTTGCCTAGAGGAAGGGAATTGCTATTTCTGACGCCATCCGCGACGCCACCGTTAATGTTCACGAGACTGCTCGTTCGCGCGATGCCGTGCACTCAGCTCCTCCGACTCACGGTATCACACTTTACATTAACCACGCTGCCAATTTCCCGTCTAATGGACACTTAATTTTGCTATCGAGCTGATGGCCATCACGGACAATCTGGTGGAGCCGTCTGCGTGCCACCCTCTGCGAGAGAGAGTCCCCAGCCGTCTCGCACCAGCTCGCCTCGCGCTCTCCAAGACTTGCCGAGCGGCAACCAGCGTCGTGACATCCGCGAGCCGCTCTGGTTGCCGACAGCGGCACGGCTGTCCGCACCGCCCCGTCCCGCACTCGGTAATCGGTGCGCCAACGAAGCCAGCTCCCCAAGCAGGCGATCAGCGGATGTCATCACCCCCCCCCCAACCCCCCTTTGTCGGTCACCCTTATTCACCCTCAGTTTCCACATACAGTACAACCAGAACGCCCGATGATGCCTCCTACGTGGGAGGGGAAACGTCGCGAGGGAGAGGCGGAGATCGCTCAGTGACACGGCTATCCCGAAAGAACAGCTCTGAAGAGCAACCCATCATGAACCGAGCCTTAAAAACCTACATCAATACGTAAATAAGAAATCTCAGATTGTTCACGGTGGCCGTCAACCCCGTCGGGGAAACGAAGCCTTTATTTTGCATGGGACGTGAATATTTTAAATGCAGCGAGAGTGTTTTGAGATGATTAATGCAGGGAAATTGTTTTTTGAGGTCAGTCTTGCCACTGGTTTTATAGGCATTCCCACCCCCAGACCTTTGCATTGTGCATTATTAACGATGCCCCACGGTGGCACCGCGCCGCCACATCCTGCGCTGGTTTATGCGGGCGGCACCGGGCTCCGTGAGCCGGTCCGCGCGCCGAGCCAGCGGCGTCAGTCAGAGCCGCGCTGTGGTAAATTACTCATTAGCCTCATTACCACCGCCTGCTCGGGGCATCCACAAGGTGCCCTCCCGAAAGGTCTCCCTAACTACTACAGTCAGAGGTCATGCTGCGATGTTTTGAAAGTGAAGGAACAGACAATGGGGGGGCGCTGGGTGGGGTGAGGGAACAAGCGACAGAGAGAAAGAAAGAGCTCGAAAATGCCAGTTTCAGAAGGTGCGCCTCTCTTCAGACACACCCCACGGGAGGCGCGAGAACACAGCACAAGTTTGAGAACTCCGGACCGACGCCGTGTGACGCCCCGCGCCCCATTTAGAAACGACGCGCCTCTCGCTCCCCGGACACGACGAGGGCGCCGCGAATCGGCCACGATCCGGACAGGCGGGGAGTGGACGATCCGCTCACATTGAGCCACGATCCGGACCGGCGCCCCTCGCCGCGGATTAGCAATGATCGTCCAATTATAATAATAATAATAACAGCATTTATATAGCGCCTTTCACCCGAGGGTCACAAAGCGCTGCACAAAGCTGCG
>JAZEWU010000006.1:9277220-9295254 GCA_036362915.1 Geotria australis | reverse complement strand
GGCGAGGTTGTCGAGCGATTAGCGCGCCGCGCTACAAACGCGGTGACCGCAGTTCCGATTCCCGCTCACGGTCAACACCACTGACGGTTTTCTGAACCAGTCTTAGTCCTCCCCTAGGTTGACTCAGCCTCGTATGAGTACCTGGTGCGGTATGTAAACATCAACACTACGGAGACACAGGCGGCCGGGCGTGGTGCTGGCCACCGACCCCCTCGTGTACCGTACTGGCCTTTATAGCTGCTTGCTAACAGCACTTGCTCCCACAGGCTATATGGGGGATCTTTGCCTTTTGTATGTTTTCAGCCTCAAATAAGTACCTGTGTAAACATCGGCGCTATGGAGACGAATGCGAGTTTGTCATGGCTGTGGCGCGGATCCACACCTGGTCTCCACGCGCCCGTCTGTCTGGCCGCGTGTGGATCAGGCGCAGTGGCTGCAAACTGCCGCACGGATACAGCCACCCGAATGCTATTCTCAGTCACGGGTGGCAGTAACATTTGATATGTGAACCTGGGCTGGGCCTCTTCTCGGTCGATTTCCGTCTTTTCGAAAGTAGGAACTGGCACAGGGCTTCAGCAACGGGGATACAAAGGCGTTCGGTCGGGCGTGGCTCTGCTCACTCCGCCTCGCGTTGCCCCGTGGAGGCCTTTACCAGGTGCTCGCTAACAGCACTCGCCCCAGGCGTCTCTATGGCTACGGGCGTTAATGAGATAGTTTGTCGCTCCGGTCGATGATGAGTGTCGTTGGCTCGCAGGCGCGTTTGCACCGCGTGCTGTTTGGCGCGACGAGCAACAGCGAGCGGCTCAATGGAGTTCCTTGAAAACGCTCCCAGCACGTGGAGCGAAACGTCGGACAGCCCGAAGAGAGACGCGGCACTGCGGGCGAGGCGCGAACAGCACAAGCGGCATCCCGTCGCGTGCCGAGTCCGTGAGAAGCCGCGCGGGTTGCCTTCCCAGCTCCCCCCCGCGCCGCCCCTCTGTGTCTGCGCGACGCCGAGCCCGACGCACAATGCCTGCTCGTGACAGCGCGTTTTGTTCGTTCGGCTCGCGTTGCGCCGGCACGGAACTCGCCGCGGCGCCTCCGCTCCCCCGGGACGCGGGGTCAGCCCGAAACCGCTCCCCCGGCTCAACCGCACGCAGCCAACCGCGACCATCGCCAATCCCCACGACTGGAGGCGGAACTCGGAATCCGGGCACGGGGTTCGGCCCCGTTGATCGGCAACCACGAGGCTGCCGCGGGATTTTGGGCGGCCGTGAGGTGTTCACGGGATGGCATTGCGGTGATGGAGATCGCGAAAGAAACAGCTCTGAAGAGCAACCATCATGAATCGAGCCGTGAAAACCTACATCAATATATCGTGTTAAGATATTGTGTTAACGTTTGATCACATTAATGTACTGATGTGTTGTTGTTGTTTACGTATGTGTGACGGTTAATACAAACAACGAATAATACAGTCCAAACAAAAACGATACAGCCTCTCTCTCTCTGGGGGGGGTGGGGAGTGGTAGTCTTGATGGGAACCCCGTGGAGAAGAGGAGCGACTCGGAGGAGGTGGAGCGGAGCCTCGTTCCCCGCCCCGTGCTCCACCCTGGGATGGAGCCACGTTCCAGCGTCGATGCCCGACGCTCCCTCCTCGGTGTGAAACGCGCCCATGTCCGGCAACACCGGCAATGAGTCGAAGCGCTCAGCATGCGATTCGGGTTCATGAAGATCCCGCGATCTGGCCCGTGGTGCCACTGGCTGCCCGGGTTCATGCCAATGTCACCTTCGCGAGACGCGGAATAGGAACGCGGCGCGATGACCTCCACACCCCGGTCACAGCGCCCCCCCACTCCCGCCCCCGTGACAGAGGTCGCATTGACGCTGCGACACGGTCTCCCCGTTATCGGCGCGAGATAGGCGCCAACAGCTGTGCGGCCCGAACCCCACGCGCCGTGTGTTGATTCAGAAACAAAGGGCGCATTGCCAGCAGGATCACCATCACCGTGATCACCATCATCACGATCACCGTCACCGTAATTATCGTCATTACGATCACAATCAGCCAGTTTGTACCGTTGAGCTAGTGTGTGGCTCTTTTTAACAGATGTCTAGCGCGGGGGGGGGGGGTAAGCAAGTCATAACATCTCAGGGCGCCGGGGGCAATTCATTTGGCGAAAACCCACGCGGAAACAGGCAGGACATGCAAACTCCACACAGAGAGGTACCCGAGTCGGAAATCGAACCCAGGGAACTCTTGCTATGAGGCGGCAGCGCCACACACCGCTACACGACGGTGCCGCCTGTGCATAATCCTCATTACTCGTGAGCAAAGCCCCGTGAGCTTAGTCGCGTGCACGGGGGAAGGACGCCTGACCGTGGAGACACACAGAGAGAAATGCGTGTACATTTTATTGTGCAAATGTGTAATCAAATAACAGGAGATTATTATTATCATCATCATCATCAAAGCGTACTCGGCATCGCTGCGGCAAGACGACATGGCGATAGCGTGAAAAATAAAACAACACGTTTTAAATAGAACTCGGAAAGAAGAGACACAATACACAACGTGACACGTGTCGGCATAGCCGTTCGGGCTCCCTGACGGTTCAATACTGACGATTACGGGCCGCGCGAGGCGCCACGCGGACCGGGTCCGCTCCCTCTCTGGCAGAACTACACACCCTGTACGCACGCGTGCGTGCGTGCGTGTGTGCGTGTGGACTAACACAGTGGTTCTCAACCTCTTGCACCGCGAGACCCACGTGGCCCACTTGGGTCTGGTCTCCACGGACCGCTAGGTGGCGCTCGCGGCCCACTGATGGGTCGCGACGCACCGGATCAGAATGGCCGGATTAGCACACACACACACACACACACGTGCAGCCTCACGTACGCACGCAAAACACCGAAACACCCACACGCGCGCTTGCAGGCACATGCACAAATAGTGTGCGTACAATGTACACCCGCATTACACTTACACACTCAGCGCACATACTATACAGACACAAATGCATTCTGACACCCATATACACAGACAAATATCCCCCATATAGCCTTTCGCAGGCTGTTGAGGCAAGCGCTGTTAGCGGGCATCTCTGAAGGCTGGCAACGGCCCACAAGGGTGTGGATGGCAAACACCGCGCCAGGCCGCCTCTGTCTCCTTCATGGCGTGATGTCTACATCACATCAGGAACTCATTTAAGGCTGATTCGATCTAGGGAAGGCCCAGGACCTGGTCAAATATTCGGTACTGTTATTCGTGAGCGGGAATCGAACTCAGGTGGCATGGTTCGCAGCGCAGCTCGCTAGCCACGACACTACCACTCCCCACTTACACACACGCGCGTTCGTACTTACACTCTCACACACATCCGTACTCACACGCCGACCCAACCTCGCACACTACACAGATGACCAGCACCCGTCCTGCTCTCTTCCGCCGTACTCACTTTCCAACGCTGACCCCGACCGCACGTCGGGTCAGAGTTAGAGAGCCAGGGTGACCTTGACCCGGTCCGCCCACGGCCCGAGGGGGGGGGAGGCAGGCGGTACCCTGCTCCTCGCCCAGAGGCGTTAAATACCCGCGCGCATGATTGTTCTTCACAATAAACACGCAATGGCGAACGCGCACGCACACACACAGGACGAACACGGCACCGGCGCAACGCAGACGCGGGCACCGGCAGCTCCCGATTGTCGTGACCCCGCGCTCGCTCGCCCGCCCGCCCGCCCGCCCCTACGTCCGCCCGGCCGCGACGAACGCGACCTGCCGTGGGGAGGTCGGCGGCCGGCCGGATCGCGGCGGCGTGGCTATCGAGTCGCGCGTGCGGTGCAACTTGCGCGGCAGCGTGCGGTGGCCGGACAGGCCCGGGTGCCTCCCGGGCCAGGGAGGACCCGTTTCGTTCGGAGCACCGTAGGGCCCGTGCCGGCTATGCCACGCCGCTGACGGCGGGCCAGGTTTTGTCGCCCGTGTATGCTCCGCCGGCGTGCCCGTCTACCCATCGTCGCTCCGCAGCTACGCGGAGGAGTCGGTAAAGCGGATTGCGCGGCACGGCGCAGGGGCGGGGGTTGCGCTGGGAAGGTGTCTACAGGCCGTGCATAGCGTTCGTGTCTCAGCCTCGCTCGCGTCTCACGACAGACCGCGGAATGTACAGTCCGATATAGAAATAAAATAGTTAAAATATTAGATTATCTTTTTGTTTGGTATTTAAAATACTTCTTTACACGCGTCTCTCGCCCGCCGACGACAACGACGGCAAACCGGTAAAACACCGAGGACGCGAAAAGCCACGCCGCGTCCAGGCCCGGGAAGCGGCGCGCCCCCCGCAGCCCCGACGCCAAGGCCATTACGTGCGTCGTACAAAAATATAGCGCCCTTTAAAACCGGCACGTGGCATCGCACGGGCCGGTCTCACACGAGAGACGGACATTCACGCGCAAAACAGGAAAATCATTTGGCACACAACTCCTTCCATCCGCCGGCGAGTGCTCGGGTTGGGGTCGGCGACGCGGCGGGGGGAGGACGCGGCGCGCTCGCCCCCGCGTTCGCGCGGCGCCGGGCACCGCGCCGCCCTGACCCCGCCGGTCAGCGTGACCTCGGCGAACGACGTCAGAGGCTCCGTAAAACGACGCCCCCGGCGACGCGCGCGACGACCGGACGTGCGGCCGACGACGCCGCGCAACGGCCGCCGCGCTTCACAGAAGTCCGGCGGTGATGAACAGAGCGGAAGGATACATTTCATCCGTCCGGTTAATGTTCTCGCGGCCACGCAAGCAGGCGGTCGCTCGCTCAGCGCGCGTGGCATCACCGGGCTCCGCGTGGCACGACGGGGCCTGGCCTCGCCGCACGAGCGAGCGCTCGCGACGACGCGCGACGGCGCGAAACCGCTCCGGCGGACGGCACCGCCGCCTCCCCCTCCCCCCCAACGTACAAACTCCCTGAGACCGTGACAGTGCTTCGCGGTTCGCGCTCCCTCCACTGCCGCGCCAGTCCCACCGCTCCCGCGCCGCCACGCTCCCGGGCGGCGCTTTCCTCCCGCCTCACGGCGGCGCGACGAACCGGAGCGTCGCCGCCGAGAGCAGGACGACCAGGAGGAGGGCGGGCAGGGCCGGCGGGGCCGCGCGCGGGGCCGCGGCGCCGGAGCCGCCGCCCGAGGAGACGAGGACCTGCGTGGCGAGCAGCGCTGACAGCGGCACGTGCGACACGAGCACGGGGCTGCCCGAGTTGATGAGCGCGCCGATCTTCTCCGCCTCCTTGCTGCAAGCCTCGATCTGCGTCGCGAGAGACGGGCGAGCGCGTTACGCTCGCGCTCCGTCGCGGCCCACGCGGACCGCGCGGCTTGCGCCGTGTCGCACGGAACAACGGCACGGGGCCCAGCTTAATATTCGCGGCCCGGCACCGGGACCGGCTGGCTTGTGGGCCTTCGTGCAATCGTAAAGCTTGCCGCATTTGTCGGCTTGGCCACTGACGGCTAAATCAGATCTCGGGCTCGAAAGAACTTGGGTGTGAATGTAATTCCCAGCCATGCGTGCGTTGCACGTACCGGACGGTCCTACACATTTCAATCCCGTGTTTATGCAGGGATCGAAAATGGGACGATGTCACGGATTATGATATTGAAATAACAACGCGAATGTTAATCGTTGCTTGACATCCTGAATTATTGAAGCTCCCGTGTTTTTTTGCGCCCGTATTTTTAACCGAGTCAGTAAACAAAACGGCAGCCGTGGCAAAGCGGTTCGTGCACCAAACCACGAACCCGGTGACCTGAGCTCGATTCCTGGACGTGGTAACACTGGTGCTGAGTTGCATCAACCTGGGGCCCATCACCAACCTACACAGGCCAATGTGGTTTGATGATGAGGCCTTCATCCAGCAGTGGATTGATATAGGACCGTAATCATTATTCTTTCGTGAAAGGTCAGTGATGGCCAACGTTGGAACTGATCAAGGCTTTGGAAATAACCTGTGGTCAAATGTACGCAGGTCCACAAACGCAGAGGCCTAAGGTAAGTGTGGTTAGCGAGCACCTATTAAGGCCACCATGGCATAAAAGCGGGAGGTGGTGTGGTGAGGACCAGTATAGCAGATACTCATTTCAGACTGAGTCCACCTAGAGAAAGACCAAAACAAACATAGACATCACGTTGATACTTATGTTAGCCATGAGTGGGAATAATGCTGAGGTTGCTGGCTTTGTAGAGCAGTGTGCTAACCACTGCCGCACTCCCACACACTCACAAGACAAAGACTCCCTGCATAGCATCTTAAAGACTCTTAGGACAGGTACTGCCAAGCAAGCACCAATTGAGGAGGCACAGCGCACTGTGGGGTGGGTGGCCAGCACCAAACCCGGCCGCCTTTGTCTCCCCAGTCCCAATGTTTACACACCACACCAAGCACCCATGTAGGGCTGCGTCGACCCTGGAGAGGAACAGGACCGGTTCAAACATTCACCACCTGTTATCAGTCACGAGCGGGACTCGAACCCGGGCGTCCCTTACGCGCTAACCGCCACTCCAGGGCTCCGCGGCACGCTCGCGCGCGTGCACGGACGCACCTGCAGGGCCGTGGGCTGCTGGTCGACGGGTAGCACCAGCAGCACGAGGTCGCCCTCGATGCTCAGGAATCCGAAGGCGTCGCACTGCGGCACCGACACGTGGCTGCGCAGCGCTGCGATGACGTCGCGCTGGGAGATGGCGCCGCGTCTCGACACCTGCCGGGGAGCGCACGCACACGCCGCGCGTCACCACTCGCTCGGAGGCGGCGGAAGGGAACCGCGCGGGATGCGGGGTAGGCGTTATGGCTGTATGATGCTTCCAACGTGGGAAGCGAAACGTCGCGAGAGAGAGAGGGAGAGCGCTCAGTGACACGGCTATCCCGAAAGAACAGCTCTGAAGGGCAACCATCGCGATGATTACATAACACAAGCGTGGCTCGGGTCACAGCGTGGGCTCCGTCGCGATTATTGCGGCAGCGGCTAGCCGTGACGGTGCTGGGCACGCCAGTGCACGTGACAGCGCCTACCCTCGCCAGTATGTCCAGCTGCTCCGAGCTCCACAGGATCCTCAGCATGCCGGCGCACAGTGGGCAGCAAGCGCCTGGCCGCACAAACACAGGCGAGATGGGAGCGTGAGTGTGCCCGCACAGGCCAGGAGCGAGGCGGGTGGTGATGACAGCGTTCCGAGGCACCGCTCTTTGCGCGAGAAAACGAGCAGCTCTTGTGTTTTGGAAGACAAACAGTTCCTGCACTCTGGCGAGGTGCCCTGGGCTGTCTGACAAGAGGTTTAAGCTTGGTTTATGAGCGAAAAAAAGCTTCAAATTCGAAATGTTCCCGCCGTCACATAGATAGATAGATAGATGTTTATTACACTAGAAAATACGCTGGTAGCTGGCAAGCTCTGGAAGCGGGCTTCCTGCGACACAACAAACGTCACAGACTCCTCGTGATGTCGCTGCGTCTCACTATCAATATGCACGAGAGCGACGCTGCAGTGTTGTCGAGAGGGCCGTAACAATGAGTCTAAGTGTACCTCCAAAGCCTTGTTTTACACTAATAAAGTGTAAAACCCTCGTTCGAGAGTTTACGGTGCCAGCGTCAAGGCAAGCATCCACAGCACAAGAGGCGATCGCGCGTTTGTGGTGCGACTTCCACCAACACGTGCATTCGCCGCACACGCAGGACACGACACCGAACGGCGCATTCCATAATTCATACACGGCGGGCGATGCGGCCCACTCGAGGCGCCGGCCGGTGACGACGACCTCCGCGCACGATTAACGAAACGTCGGCGCGCGCGCGTCACGGCCGGCGGGCCGCGTGCCCGCGCGGCGGCCCACCTGGCGGAGTGACGGGCTGGCAGCCGGCGGCGGGGAGCGGCGGGCACGTCACGGCGTCGCACTCGGGCGCGGCGCCGTGCCGCGAGAGGAGGCCCACGGCGCGGCAGGGCCCCGCGTAATCGACGGCGACGCGCGCCGAGAGGGCGGCGCACACGCTGGCGTACGTCTCCCCGTCGTGGCCGCACACCGGAGGGCCCGGCGGCCTGCACTGCCACTGGGAACGGGAGCACGGGCCGAGGCCGTGAGCCGGCGCGACGGACGGCAGAGAGACGGAGCCCGTGTTTGCAAACCGGAGTGGCGCGGGCGAGCGGTGGACGAGTCGTGGCCGTGGGGAGCTGCCACCGTTTAAAGCCTGGGTTTGAATTTTGGCGGCCGACGCCCGTGACTTAACCTGGTCCTGATGTGTAGTGAGATGATTGAGGGGCGGTACGGTAGCCAGAAGGGCCCGGGTTCGCTTCCCAGCTAGGGTGCATTCTGTATGGAATTCGGAGGTACTTCCCGTGTCCGCGTGGGTTGCCGCCGCATACTGTCGTTACACCGGTTTCCTCCCAGTCCAGAGACATGCTGCTGCCTAAGTTAATTGTCCTGACTAAATTGCCCCCGGTGCCCTGAGATGTTGTAACTTGATTACCAATTCCCGACGGGACAATTGTTAAAAAGACCTACATACGAGCTTAAATACAACCCGACCGAGCGTCTCAGGCTAGGTAACCAACGTCTGTATGCTTTACACGTGGTTTTGTAGCTAATCTGCTCACATTTCTAGCTCCTGGGATCACAAACATCCCTCTCTGAGTCGCAGAGCGGATGGCAAAGTGCTGCCCGCTTTCGTGTGAACCGGTAGTCACCATTTGAAGTGGTATCAATGGTAGCTCCGTGGTATCTGCTTCTGCGGGCCACTTTTTAACATCGTGGCTCGCACTGCTCGGCGAGAGATGCCGACGGGACAGTCGGAATTAAACGTCAGATAAAAAAACAAACACCGTTTAAAAATCCCTGGAAAGCGTCGCTCGAGCAGAACCACACACCGCGTCGGCGAGACGCGACTCGACACCAAACCGAGCGGTACGACGCTCGCCGGCGAAGCCGGTCCCCGGAAGCTGCGCCCCGGTCGGACGAAGGAGTTGAATTCTGGGCCACTTGACCTGACAATATCTCGGATGCTCGTGCGTCAATAAAATATTTACCGGCCGGGTTGGAGCTCGGTACAGGTGGGGTTTGAATAATTGAGGGGTTTGCGCGGAAAGCCAGCGCCGCGCTCGCGAGCGGACGCCGGCCGCTCCGGGCAGACGCGCGCCCAGCCCTCGCATTATTTGATCTGGACTCCATTAGCCCCGGAGCAGCTGCTTAATTGGTGCCTGTTGCCGCGCTCGGGCCGGCCGCCCACCGTCCGCCACCCCCGCTAGGGTCGGGCGCGCTCCCCGCCACAGGACCGCCAACGGCGACGCAGGAGAGCGTGCGGAGCGCATGCAGGGCGACCCGCCGCGGTGCCCGCGCTTGCCCGCGCTGCTCCCAGCAAACCGCGATCTCTCCCGCAAAGCGACGGCGCCCACCCACACCTCTCCGCCACAGCGGTGTCTCTCATCGGCAGCTGTTTGTGCACGTGGGCGCCGCGTGCCCGAGAGACAAAGGCTTTTGTGCGCTTCGTGTTTCTTTTTGTTTGGTTGCAAATGCCGCGTTATTTGTTATTTACGTGGCGACGGTGGCGCGTGACGTAGCCAGTCGGGTCGCTTAAACTCAATCGGTGATGTCGTTTGCAGTCGCAGGGTTCTATCGCGTTACGTAACCCAATATTTATTTGAATACGAAGAAAAGCACACAAAACAAACAAACGCGCCGTAAGTTTAAGGTGTCGCAGGGGGAGATAATAATATCAGCGAGGCTCCGTTCCGAGCGCGTCTCTGGATGACGAGGCGGCAACCCGACTCCGCGCCGTGTGGAGACAGCTGTGTTGTCTGGGATGACACGCTCGGCGCAGCTGTGTACACGCCAACAACGGCACACGCGGCGTGCGCGCGTCGCCCGCGGGGGCGGGCCCTCTCCGCTCCGTGACCCCGCTGCCATCGCAGCCAGAGCCACGGGGCAAAGGTCAATTGGTGTAAACGGTGACAGATGAGCAACTGGCGATGCCTCTGTTTAATGAGAGCGTGGCTCCCGAATGAACTGCCCAGCCTACAGGCTTCCCCGGGGTTCAGTTGAAATCCACCTCTGTTCATCGGAGGGGTGACGGCCTCCCAGAGCTGTTATCACCTCACACGGTTCTGTGATATAACGATCGACCTCGGGCCTGCAGATGAGCTGATTTCATAGCTCCATCTCCGAGGTGAACGTTAGCTCAGCAGCGTTTTCTCCATTGGCTGCCACTCCGTCGTTGGTCTTAACCGCCGGCCATCGTCCTTTCCAGCGACTCGTCATGGCCAAGCCCGCTTACTGCGCTTATCAGTCAACACAGCGGCTCTATTGCCGTCTTTAACTTTGATCCCGTTCTCTGACCTTTTACCGCACACAGACTAACAGCTGTCCGTGACGCGAGCAGGCCGCCGTCTGGCCTGCGCCCACGCGGCGCTTTGGTGAAACGACGCGAATCGGCGCCGCCGCGCGACTCGACCACAACGCGGCGCGACGGCAACAGCCGTTCGTGGGGTCCCCGTTTCCAGGGGAACCGAGCACGGGGTCCTCACCTGGCAGGGCCCGGTGTAGGCCAGCGTCTTCCCGCGCGCGTACAGCGAGCAGAGCGACGGGTGCTCGGTGTCGGCCGTGTCGCACGCGGGCTCCGGCGAGGCGCCCTCGCACGCCGGCTGGCCGTGCAGGCACTCGAACTGCTCGCAGCCGAACTCCGCCAGCGAGGTCAGGCACACGCGCCGCCTCGGGACGCACCTGCCGCCAGGCGGCACACAGCGGCAGCGGCAGCAGGGAGAGCCGTTCGTCGGGGTGGCACGGTGGTAACATCCGCGCCTCACAGAAAGAATGGTCTTGACCGAGGCGGTTCGATTCCCGCCTCGGGCGCCTTTCTGTGTGGAGTTTGTGTGTTCTCCCCCCTGTACTGCGTGGGTTTCCTCCGGGTTCTCCGGTTTCCTCCCACAACTTAAAACAAAATACTCATTAATCGGTTGGCCGATTACATCGTAATATATAGGACGCAGTGTGTGGCAATATGTTGGCGCCGGCAAACCGCCTGGCTGTCTCCTCCGCCTCTCTGCGCTTTCCTCGCGCCTTTGAGTCATTCTCTCGTCGAATGAATACCTTCGACATAGAATGAATATGTGCGTGTTATAAATGTATGATTGTTAAAATTATTATTATTATTCAGCAACGGTGACATAACCGGGGCCACTCTGAAGGGACACTGGCAGGGGGTTACGGGGAACAGACCCCGGGTGTCACGGGTTAATTAAGATGATTGGCAGATGCACCGGCTGCGCTGCACACTGTGCCACATACAAAGACAAACATCGCCTTGGGGCGATATTTACACACCGCACCAGGCACTCATTTGAGTCGAGCTATGGGAGGCCCAGGACCGGATTCGTTAATCCGGTGCTGGCCGTGAGCGGGAATCAACCTTAGGTCACTGCACTGTTAGCGAGCACCTATGTAGCCCAGCATGGTACGTAAGGAGGTAGGTGGCCTGCATCACACCCGGACGCCTTTGTCTCTCTAGTGGCAAGATTTACACACTGCACTAGTTATTCATTTTAGGCCGAGTCGACCTAAGGGAAGCCCAGGACCGGTTCAGAAAATCAACAAAGGTGTTGTGCCATGAGCGGGAATCGACCACGGGTCACTGGGTTTTTAGCCCAGTGCACTAATCACTGAGCTGCCACTCCCTACAGATAAACACAAACACAAAGATCCCCCGTATAGCCTTAACAGACTGAAGGGGCAAGGGCTGTTAGCGAGCACCTATTAAGGCCGACACGGCACATGAGGAGGTGGGTGGCCAACACAACGGCCGGCCGCCTTACAGACACAGACACACAGAGGCACACGCACGCGTTATCGCATTTCGTTATTTCGGGCGCCCGTTCTGGCAGGGGCGGCGTGCTCCGGCTCGGCGGGGTCGGGGAGTGTCGAGCGCACCTCTGTCGGGAGCCGCAGGGGTTGCCCAGGCAGGGGTCACGGGACGCGCACGTGCCGTACTCGAACTGGCTGTCGTGCAGCCCCGCGCAGCGCGCCACGCACGCGCTCGGGAACGTGCGCCCCGTCGCCGCGCACACCGGGACAAACTGGTCGGCGCAGTTACACGGCAGGCCTGCGGCACGCCGGGGAAAGCGGCACGCGCGGGTCAGCCTACCGGCCTGGGTTCTCACGGGATCGATGTGGCGAGCGTTTGCCTTTGGGTCAATAGGGGTTTTCATGGCTCGATGTATGGGAATTGCTCTGAAGAGCAGCTCGTTCAAAGTAGCCGTGGCAAGCATTTATCCTTACTCCTTAGCGACGTTTCAACACCCGCGTGGGAGGCATCGTCAGGCTCACCCCGAAGTGTGTTGTGTTTCGGAAAACTTGATTGCGTTCTTGCGATGCCGATTGTCGCATTTTTCAAGCGACCCATTAGCGCTCGGGAATTCAAATTTAGATTCGTTACTTTGCAAATAAACATTTCTCGCGTGGAGCGCTCTGTTCAGAACCGTGCGCACGGCAATCGTGCGGGCGCACGTGTGTGTGTGCGAGCGTGCGTGCGCACCCGTGTAGCGGCGCCGGTCCTCCTCGCTGCTCGCCACGCCGAAGCACTGCCACTGGGAGCAGCTGAGCCGCCCCGCGAAGCACGCGCACACGTTGCAATCCACTTGCAAGCGGTTTCCGTGGGCTGCGGGGAAGGGCAGCACACGCGGGGGGCCACCGTCAGCTCCTCGGAGCTCGTCTGGTGAATGCTCGCGACCGTCAACGAACGTGCTCAGTCATTCGTTAGATTAGTTTGATGCACGTTACCCACGATAGTTGGAGGGGGCTGAAGGCAATGTGGCAAGTAGTCCGATAAGCGATGGGTGTCGCAGCCTCTCCACGGGGGCCAGAGCGAGAGCAGAATGCTGCTGCATAGGTTAATCAGTCTTCGGGCTATATTGCCCCCGGTGCCCTGTGATGACTGGCGTCCTATCCTGGGTATAGCCCTGCCTTGCGTGCTGTGTCTGCTGGGATAGGCTGCGGCTCACTGCGACCGTGTACAGGATTAAGCAGTTTCTGACAATGGATGGATGATGGATGGTTATCATAATCCACTGCTGGATGAAGGCATCGCCCAGCCGTCGCCGTGTAGCACGATCCACCGTGCACCTGCCCACGAGCTGATTTCATCGTGATGGACTGGCATATTATCCTGACCCTGCCTTGTGCCCTGAATCTGCCAGTGTAGCCTCCGGCCCACCGCGACCCTGTACAGGATCGAGCGGTTTCTGACAACGGATGGACGGACGCGCGCGCTTCCCGCGGCCGTTACCCTCGCGCTTGTCGCCCACGATGCAGGAGCGCTGGCTGTCGAGGCACGGCGTCTCGTTGCACGGCTCGAGGCGCCCGCCGTCACCGCACTCGCACAGCCGGTAGCAGCCGGCCTCGCCCGACGCCACGGGCACGCGCGCCACGCTGCCGCGGCGCACCAGGAAGTCGGACGCCTCGCCCAGCTTGCAGCCTGGCACGCGTGGGCGCGGAACGGGGCGCGCCCGCCGTGAGCCTGCGGCCCGCCTGGATACCTCCTGCGGCCCGCGCGGCCCTGCCGAGGCCGGCACGACGCTCGCGGCCGCGCGCGGGTTCACGCGGAGAAGGAACGGCGCGCGCGGCGTAACCGGTGTCGAAGCGGGTGCAGCGGTGCAGGCTAGAGAGGGCAGCATCGCGTGGGTGGCGCACTTCGAAGCCGGGCTGCGGGCGATCGCGCGCGGGCCTCACCGGGCACACACACGTAGGGCAGGCAGTCGACGCCGGGGGAGCAGCCTCGCCGGTTGACCTCGCACAGCTGACTGCCGGGGCAGGGGCTGGGGTTGCACGGGTGCACCACCTCGTCGGAGCCGCCCGGCTCGCTGTCGTCGCCGTCCCTGAGCGGGCCCGTGCCGTCGGTCCCCGCGCCGCCAACGCCTCCGAAGGGCAAAACGCAAAGCGAGTTAACAAGACGGACTTCGGAAGAATGCTCGTGCTTGATCGGTTAGTGAGCGACGTATTCGCTGCGGAAGCGGTGGCGAGGGTTGGCGGCTCGCCGCACGAATGGTGGGCGTCGAGGCGGCGCGAGACCCTGGCTCGCCAGAAGGCGGCACTCCAGAAATGTGGAGTGTGCCTGTTCTGGCTGCGTGGGATAGAGTGTTGCTCCCCTGCACAGGGTTGTTCCCGCGTGAAAATACTCCCAAATATCGTAATATTTAGAGCTTGGGCAATTGTTGGCGCCGGCTCACTGCGTGGCTGCTTCTTCCCTGCTCGTCTGTTATTAATAGATGACAGATAGATGTTTATTATCACAGCAGAAAAATACCCAGTGAGCTTGCAAGCTCTTTACGGGATTCCTGCGACACAACATGCGCTTTGAAAAGCGCATGTGGTTCCTCCTCGCGAATGAGTCGTTCTCTCTCTCTTTGAGAGCAAGCTTGAGAGCAAGCTTGAGAGCAATCTTTTCAAAGCTGTCTTTCGGGATAGCGGTGTTGAGCGCTCTCCCTCTCGCCTTCGCCATGTTTCACCTCACACGTTCGAGGAATCCTCAGGCGTTCTGAGTGACTTCTCAGAACATCGTGAAGGAGCGAGGGGGAGCACTGGGCGCGGCTATCCCAAAAGAACAGCTTTGAAAATCTATTTTCATGCATCGAGCCGTGAAAGTATTTTATTATCATAATTATAGGAGAGCTGCGGAACAGAAACGTGCAGCAAGGGCTGTTCTGCGTGGGTTTCCTCCGGGTTCTCCGGTTTCCTCCCACAAGTAAAAAAAAAACACTCATTAATTATTTGGCCGGTAACATCATAATATATAGGAAGCAGTGTGTGGCAATACGGCCTCTTCCGCCTCTGTGCACTTTCCTCGCGCCTCCGAGTCGTTCTCTCGTCGATGAATACCTTCGACATCGAATGAATATGTGCGTGTTATAAATGTAAATTATAAATGTAAATTAAATTATAAATGTAAAATTATTGTTATTATTCTACTCGGACCCACGGGGGGGGGGCCGTGAACGCGTTTCGTCTCGCGATAATGCCCCCTCCGGTCGCCGATCGCGTTGGCGGCGGCGAGCGCCCGTCCGCCAGACTCCGGCTCCCGCGCGGCTCGACTCTCATTTCCTGACAAACACCGAGGTGCGGGGAGAGCCCGGCACCGCGGCTAACGCTGTCACACTGATATTTGCAATCGCGCGCACGCACACACCCACACACGGCGGCAGCAGGAGCACATGACTCATTAACACACACGTCCAAACACACACAGACACAATTATGGATATGCACAGCCGCCACTTGCAGCGCAAGGTGACCGTAAAGCCGCCGCGAATTTAATAAACATTCAGGCAGCCAACAACCAAATGACCCAGAGGGTGGAAGCTGGGCAAGGCTGACATAGTGCTTGGATGCATGACCACAATGTTTAAACTGGTGCTATAGGCTGCTGCTGCCGCTGAGCAACCGTTGTGAGCATCAAAAGTGATGCCGCTACTACATCCATAGTCGCATGGTACTGTGAAAAGACCAACATGGCGCAGCATTTGCAAGACCGCTACACAGACATTCGAATCTCGATGTGTTTCGACGCAGCCCGGAGAAGACCACGTAAAGGAGGAAAAACGGCCACCGGATTTTAACGCAACATTTGCAACAAAGTGTTACATCACGGATCGGACTGGTTTCACACAACGACGCACAGATCGACGAGATCCGTTGCGTCGACAGCTCAGTCCGTACTGTACTATACTCCCACTGATGGTTGCTCTTCAGACTGGGAGGCGAAACGTCGCGAGGGAGAGATGGAGATCGCTCAGTGACACGGCTATCCCGAAAGCACAGCTCCGAAAAGCAACCATCATGAATCGGGCCGTGAAAACCGACACCAGTATACCCCCGCTGTCTACGCTCCTGACCGTGACCATGCGGACCGCGTGCACGGAACGGTGCGGGCCTCACCCAGTGACGGATGAGGCCCTAACGCCCGCACGCACCCGCGCAACCGTGTACCCCGCGCGGGGATCACACCGACGACTCTCGGAGACGCACGGTGCTCGGCAAGTGTGCGCGCACGGCGCCAGATGTCAGTGTTTGCCGTCCCCCCTCTATCGCTCGCCCGCCCGCCCGCGCCGCTTGTGCAAAGAGGTGAGGCTCACGCAAAGAGCCGCCGCAATCGCAGCGAGCGCTACAGTGTCGCGAGCAAACACGCGCGCGGACGCGCCACCTCCTTCCTCCTCCGTGACACCTGTCCGCGCGCCCGGCCACAAGGGCACGCGGCGAGAGAGCGCGCTAGCCGGTGTGCTCGTGTGTTCACGTGTGTGTGTTTATGTATCGCACGCGTGGCCGTGCGTTGTGTTGCGAGCGGTGGGCGGGAGTGGTCGCGCCGGTTGTTTGCGCGCTCAGCTACGAACCCGGCGACCCAAACGAACGCGATTCACGCTCGCGACCCATAACAGAATATTTTAACCGGTCTCGGTCGTCCTGTCGGTCAAAACAACCTTGAATTGCGCACCTGGTCAGGTGTGTAAACAACGACATTGGGGAGACAAAGGCGGCCGGGCGTGATGCTGGTCACCAACCCCCCGCCCCCCGTGTGCCATGCTGGTGCTTGCTAAGATGCTAAGAACACTTGCCCCAATAACATGTTCAGGCTATACGGGGGATCTTTGTCTTTGTGCAGTGGTGCACCCGGTGAAACGCTTCAGATGGAGAAAATCAATTTGGGAAACAAGATCGATAGTGATAAATCCATCGTCGTCATCGTCAGCTATGATCAATCCACTGCTGCATGAATGCCTTCCCCCAGCCATCACCGTCTCTCGCGATCCTGGCGCTGTATGACATCCACGTAGCACCTACACCACGGCTCATGTCATTCGTTCATCTCCTCGACGGACGTCCACTCAGATGCATCCATTCTATAGAAATTAAGCATTGACCTTAGATTTATTAACTGTCTCTAAAACTCAACGGGCACGTCAACAATTCTCCGTCACCGCTATACGATTTAACATTCGAGCGACGACTAAAAACACGGGTCTACTTTCGGAGGGGGCAATTTCCCCCCGGGCTCCGCGGCACCCCCCAGCTCGCCTCCGCGCGCCGCGCGCATTGTGTATACGCCACACACCGGGCGCGCTGAGTAGACGGGTGTCTATTGACAAATCCCCCACTCTTTATGTTTGCCCACAGTTAATGCGGCGCACCTGTTTTTGACAGAAATATAATTATATTACCGCGAGGCCGCCCGCGCGGGTCGCGGCCGGGTACACGTTGCCTCGGCGACGCGCGCCGACGTCACGCCGGCGTCACGTCGCGGGCCGCGAGCGGGCCACGGGTTTGAAATCAACGTTGCCGCCTTGAGGCCACGGCGAACCGCGGGGGAGCGGACAACTTCGACGATAAGAATCCATCCATCCATTGTCAGAAACCGCTTAAACCTGTACAGGGTTTCGGTGAGTCGGAGACGATCCCGGCAGACACAGGGCGCAAGGCATGGCTATACCCAGGATGGGACACCAGTCCGTCACAGGGCACCGGGGGAAATTTATTCCGCAGACCGATTAACGTATGCGGCAGCTGGCTGTGGACCGCGGGAGGAAACCGGAGTGCCCGGCAAAAACCCACGCAGACACGAGGAAAACATGCAAAGTCCACACAGAAAGGCACCCGAGCCGGGATTCGAACTCGGGACATTCTTGTTGTGAGGCAGCGGCGCTACTCGCCGCGACACCGCGTCGCGGGGCAGCGAGCGACGGGTGCGGGGTTTGAGTCCACGCGCGGGGTGTTGAGCGAGCAACGGGCATGGGGTGGTGAGCGAGCGACGGGCGCGGCGAGTCCGCGGCGAGTCGGCGCGAGGCTCACCGAGGTACCGCGCCAGCGGGATGCACTCGTCGGCGTCGTCGGAGGGGGACAGCGCCTCGCAGATCCCCTCGGCGGTCTGCCCCTCGGGGAAGCGGCCGCTGTCCCCGCACTGCTGCAGGATGTCCACGCAGTCCGACCTGCGCGCACGCGGCCAGCGGCACGCGGGGAGCGGGCGGCGAGGGGGAACAGGGGCGGTGAGGGAGAGTGGGAATCGGTGAG
>JAZEWU010000006.1:9253510-9277195 GCA_036362915.1 Geotria australis | reverse complement strand
GGGCAGTGAGGGGGAGCGGGGGATAATGGGGGAGGGCAGCGGATGGTGATGGATAGCCGGGCCAGCACGGAGAGCCCACAGGGGTGGCCGCGAGTTCAAATTATCAGCAGAGACAAAGTCATTTCGCCAGAACAATAAAGGGCAACAAATAAAACGCACAGATACAAAAAAAATACAGTTGCTCGGATATTTACAGAGTGCATTATTGATGGCGAGACGAGGGATTACGACGGGGAGGTGACGGCGGGTGGGCGGACGCGGGGGTTAGCGGGGAACAACAGGAATACGGCACGCACACACAACAACATTGGAATATTTACGCCGTGCATTATTAATGAGCAGTTTTTTTTTTTCATTGGTGAAAATGCCAAGCGTTAAGTATTCATGAAGCTGGCGGTGGAGAGGAGGAGGAGAGTGGGGGGCGGATTTGGGGGGGGGGCACGGTGGGGTGTCTGTCCCCCCTCTCTCCGATAGACACGCGCGGCGTCTATCGGCGCTGGCGCGGGGCGTTCGATTCCCACGGCGCCGACACGGAGACAGCGACCACCGCGCCGTAACGCTCTCCGTGGAGCCGCTGCTCGCGACCGCGCGGCTCCCCCCCCGGCGAAATCCCACGCGGACACGGGGAGAACATGCAAGCTCCACACAGAAAGGCACCCGAGCCGGGAATCAAACCCGGGACTTCCTTGCTGTGAGGCGGAGTTCACCGGGTCAGCCCTACACGTGATACTAGTATAACCGTTGCACCAGCGATGAACTTGTGAGACTACCGGGATTGGCTTCGCAAAGGGGTGGAGGCAGTGGTGCAGGGGGTGGGGGGGGGAGCGTTAGACGGCAGGGATGGAAGTTTCCCTGAAAACAGATCTCTGCTGCGGCGAATGCTGTTATTGCAGGGAGAGGCAGTACCCGTGTAATTGTGTTTGGTTTCTAGGGCTGGAATTATCTGGCCGTGCAACCGGTTCAAAGAGGCAGGACCCATGCAATGAGCTCATTGCTTTGGTTGCAACGGACAGTAATGTTATTGACGCTCCGACAACAATGCCGGCGTGGCGAACACGATGGTTGCTACCGGTGACGTACCCAACAACCGGGAGGTATCATGGGAAGAACCGGAACATCTCACGACAGCGGGACAGGCGCCAAAACCCCGGCGCCGGCGGCACCACCACACCTGCAGATGATGGCGCTGGGCGCGGCGCCGAGGCACGGCTTGACCTGCAGCACGCACGCGATGGCCTTCCAGGCGTCGGGCCGGCAGCGGCGAACGTCCAGCACGGGGATGCTGAGGAAGGGCATGCGGATGGCGCCGCGCTCCCACAACCGCATGTCGTTCAGCGCGCCCTGGTCGGCCTGCGCGTTGCAGCCGCGGAACAGCTCCGTGGGCCTGCCGGGCGCGACGGGGATACGGCGGGGGTTAGAGGCCGCCGCCGTCGTACACCGCGACGACCACGCAGGGGTGTATATAGGGAAAAAATCGCCTGTGGCAAGCACTGAAATTGCGCCCCTGTCCAAACATCTGACAGCCATCTTTTAGATAACTTTATCATAATATCAGCTCAAAAATACAAGTGGTTTAACCATCCGGCCATCCTAGTGCTTGTCACCCACGACAATCAAAGACAGATCATACATCTAAAGAAAATTATGTTGTCACTATCCGAGGATGGCTTGTCTTCAAGTGGCGCCCAGGGCACGTGCCATACCTGTGATACCCTAGATACGCCCTTGGGACCACGAGTAGTGTCGAGGTTGGCGCGTGCGATATGCGGAGTTTGATTCCCGCACGCGGCCACTGTCGGTGACGAATATATCTGAACCGGTCCTGGGGTCTCTCCTAGGTTGAATAGTTCTTAAATGGGGAGACAAAGGCGGCCGGGCGTGGTGCTGGTCATCCACCTCTCGCGCGCTTCGTTGGTTTTCATATCAGCTCGCTATCAGCACTTTCCCCAACTGACTGTTAAGCCTACAGGGGAATATTTGCCTTTCACCTTGCACATTGTTAATTAATAGGTGTCTTTTGTTTGTTTGTAGGAGGAAACCGGAGACCCCGGAAGACACCCACGCAGAAAATGGGGGAAACACACAAACTCCACACATAAAGGCGCCCGAGGCGAGAATCGGACTGGCTTCGGCAGGACTTTCTGTCTCTGGGGAGCACGGCGGTACAGTCAGTAGTGCTGCCGCCTCACAGTAAGAAAGTCCCGCGTTCGATTCCAAGCTCGGGTGCCTTTAGCTGTGAAGTCTGCATGTTTTACTTGTGTCCGCGTGGGTTTTCGCCAGGTACTCCGGTTACCTCCAACAGTCGACATGCTGGCTCGGTTAATTGTCCGGACTAAATTGCCCCCGGTGCCCTGAGATGTTGCAACTTGCTTACCCCTCCCTGCTGGACAACTGTTAAAAAAAAGCCACACAGCTCAACGGTTCCTTCGAGCTTACATTAAAAAAAAAACTGACTGACGTTGTGACCGCGCCACCCTGCTGACCGAATGAGTCGGTGACAAGCTCCACGCATAGTGCGATGACCCAGACAACAGGTGCCCCTTCGGGTCACGGCCGCGGGTGCCTGTGAGCGCCAGCGGCCGCGGGAGACACGCCGGCGGCGCCGCACCTGTTGTTGAAGTTGGTGCAGTAGGTGAGGTCCTTGCACCCGAGCTGACACGGCTCGTGCACGTCGGCCAGGCAGCCGGTCATGGGCATCTCCTGCTCCCGGTACTCGCACTCGCGCTCAAACTCGTGCCAACGCTGGGCGCTGCCCCAGCTCGTGCTGAACAGCCCCACGCACAGCGCACTGGGACGGGCGGCGCCGGCGGGGAAAGAGGGGGGCGGCGCAGCGCGTTATCGGCCGAGCGTCCGCGGCGCGGAAGGAGAGTGGCGGAGTTACGAGCGGTCGTCGATTCACGACGTGTCCCGCTGGGTCGGCTGAGGTGCAGCGTGGGAGTCATAATAATAATAATAATAGCATTTATATAGCGCCTTTCACCCGAGGGTCACAAAGCGCTGCACAAGGCTGTGGAGAGAACGACATGGCAACAACGACAGAGAACGGAAAATCAGCAACAATTTTTTTTGGGGTTTTTTTTTTTATAATCCAAGCTGTGGAGAGAACGGCATATCGGAAAATCAGCAACAAATTTTTTTTGGGGTAGATTTGAGACGCCCCGCAGTGTGGGAATAGATCAGCGATGCGCCCCCAAAATGTGCCGAGATGAGACACGCGTGTCTGTGGTGAATGTGTCAGAGCGGTGACGCAATCGTCTCTTCCCCATCGGCTCAATCCGGGCTCCAACCCCAGGGTCGTGTCGCCACCTGCTGGCCGTGACGCGCACGGCTCCCCACTGCCTCCTCTTACACCGT
This sequence comes from Geotria australis, assembly GCA_036362915.1. NCBI lineage: Eukaryota > Metazoa > Chordata > Hyperoartia > Petromyzontiformes > Geotriidae > Geotria > Geotria australis. Next base: position 9,273,841 of record JAZEWU010000006.1, on the reverse strand, counting down.
GTGCCGAGCCGACAGGGTGGTCCGGATGTCTTGTAACCCACATTTAATTGACTCCTAACATTTTTTTCCCTTTGGTCATATATTTCTGGTTTAAATAACCCTTATTTATTTCAGATGGCCGATACGAGTTCGTATACTACTGATAGTTGCTTTTCTAAGCTGTTCTTTCGGGATAGCCGTGTCACTGAGCGCTCTATATGTTTGAATTTTAATTGTTGTTAGCCTTGTAAAAACAAATGTATTTTTTCTTTAACTTGTTTTTTTCCTTTTCAAAATATTACTGGGTGCTTCACGGTATCTGTAGCCCAGGGGCCTACACAATCTTAAAATCCGGCTCTGTGTGGACCACCCCGAGTATCTAACATTGTGCCCCTCTCACCACCGCCGCCAACCTCAGGGCTCGTGTCCCGTGTTTGGCCCTGGAGAGGGCGGCTTGGGCGAGCTGCGGGCACCTGCAGACGGCGGAGGTGGCGCGCGAGCAGCACTGCAGCTTGGCGCCGTCGAGGCCCGTCGGCGTGTCGGGGACGGGGCCGCCCTCGCGCTCCACGTCGGCGCCCTCCAGGAAGCACTGCCACAGCGGGTCCTGCGGGAGCGGCTGGCGGCTGCAGCCGGCGATGAGGCCCTCCACCATCTCCTGCTCCGACGCCATGGTGAGCAGGACGGTGCGGCAGGCCGCCTCGCAGGCCGCGTCGCCCGCCCGCTCACAGCAGTGCAGGCCTGGCGCGCGCGGGCACAGTGGGCGCGGTGAGTCGGCGCGGGCCCTCGTTCGAAAGAATTAAATTGCGCCGCCCCCCTTGTCTAACTTAATGATTAGAAAGAACAGCTCTGAAGGGTGACCATCATGAATCGAGCCGTGAAAAACCTACATCAGTACAATAATAACAAATACAACGTATAACGCGTGGCGCAAATCCCATTCAATTTCGAAGGTATTTATGGAAGGAGAGAACGACTCTCTTCGAGAGGTGCGTCCTACGTTTTATGATGTTATCGGCCAATTAATTAACGAGTGGTTTGTAGTTGTGGGTGCAATTCGGAGAACCTGGAGGAATCCCACGCAGAACAGAGAGAGAACACACAAACTCCATGTAGAAAGGTGCCAGAGGCAGGAATACAACCGCCTCGAGCAGGACTTTCTTTCTGTTACCACTGCGCCACTCTGGGGCCCCCTAATAGGCCTAGCGCCTGGGCTCTTCTGGCCTGTCGATTGCACCGCCTGCGCACCCAACAGCTACTCCTCATCTCGGGACAGAGTTCCGCGGAATCAGCGACCCGATGATGGCGCTGTCACGGTACCACGCGAAGAAAAGCAATGACATCTTAATCGAGGCCGTGTGTGAGCCGGCGCGTGCGCGCGTCACCGTGCGTACACTTTTGCGACCGCGTGTGTATGTGCGAGTGCGTGGGTGGGTGGGTGCGTGGGTGGGTGGGTGCGTGGGTGGGTGGGTGCCAGCGATCAAGCGCTGTTGTACAGGCCAGTAAGACAGCTGGCGCGCGTTCGTGCCCGCCCGGCGTCGGCGAGTTTGCTCGAGCCGGAGCGCTCGGCAGGTTTCCGCCCCGCGGCGAACCCGGCGAGCTCCCCCCCGGGGACCCGCCCGCGGCGTAAGCGCCGTGGCGCCGCGGACCCTCCGCTAGAATGTTAGCAGAGATGTCAGGAGGCGGAGAGGCGGCGTGACAGCCCCGGGCCTTTGAAGCCCGGGAAACGCGGAGAGCGCGGGGAGGGAGGACGGGAGGAGAGACGATGGAAATCGATTTGCTTGATGAAGCATTTCCTGTAGCGTATTGAGCCACCGTCACTCCTAGGTTTCTTAAACGCCCGGCATTTACCTTCGACTGAAAACAAAAATAAACTTGTCAACCGACTGACAGACCGACGAGTCAGGGATATTTCCACGATCTGTGATGACCTTTACCCCTTTCGCCGAGAGCCCAGCTTCTCCCGGGATCCTCTCAGCCCCGGAGGAACGAGGCGCGGAGCTCCGCACGGTGCGCTACTCGCGACCTCCGGGAAGGCGAGTAAACCCAGTTCCGACCCCGCCGGTGAACACAATTCCGCGCGCCGTGCCGCGTTCACGAATGCCACGCCGATTGATCCCCGGTGCGAGGCCGGCACTGGCGGTAGGCGGTCGAAAGGCCCTCGGGCCCCCGGCGAGTGCCACTCACTGTCGAGGGGGTTGCGCGACGGGTAGGACTGCGTGTAGTTGCCGACACAGTCGACGACGGCGGGGCTGGCGGTGGCGCAGTAGCTCTCGACGGCGCGGATCTGGCCCGGCGTGGGCGGCGCGTCTGAGCGGAACACGGCGGTGCAGTACTCGCGGCAGTTGGTGTGCCGCCCGGCGTGCCCGCAGCACAGCGAGCCCACTGCACGGACACACACGGACACGGCGATGGCGTCACAACCCCGCAATTAACCTCCACCCCTCCCTCCGTCCCTCCATTATATATCCATCCATCCATTTTCAGAAACCGCTTAATCCTCTACAGGGTCGCGGTTCCGTTATATATAGAAGGAACTCTGAACCGGGGGTCCTCTCCAAAAGCTTGTTCCTGATGAAGCTGATCGCAGCTATCAGTGAAATGTCGTAACTTCGTTGTAAATGTATCTCTACATATTATCTATGAGTCTCTATGGATCTATATGAGTTTCTATTAGTCCACGGGAGTCTCTATGTATCTCTGAGTCTCTGATTGCACCTATCACCCTCGGGTGAAAGGCGCTATATAAAATGCTATTATTATTATTATTATCATCGAAACGTCGTACCTTCATTGCAAATGTCGTGCGTTCGCTCTCCAACAAACCGGTGTGCTGAAGTCGTAAAGAATTGGCACGTTTTGCTCGCGTGACAAACCTTACCAACTGGCTGTGAGGGGTGGAGGCAGGTTTTACGACACTTACATTTTTTACGTGACCGAACCCATAAAATGAGATACTATGGATAACGTTGGTCACGAAAGCCATCGTGTTAAATTTAAAGTCTCCTCCAGCTGTTACCCTCGCGGTCTGGAGGTGGCTCCCTCAGCCGCCCGTGTGCTGCTGACTCTCTGCCCCTGTCCAAGCCCAGGCTCAAGACCAGTCACTCATCAAGTACCTTTGAATTATTCCCTCTTCTGTACATACCAGGTGCCCCTTATGAGTTGAACCACAGGGAATACACAAAAGAGCATCAAGCGTTTGTTGTATTACAGGCATCCCGTCTCCAGAGCTTGCGAGCTCACTGGGCATGTTCTGCTGTAAAAATAATCATCTATCTGTCTGTCAAAAGAAGTATGTATTCCATATGGTTCCATTTATATGGGACACCCTGTATAAATATGTAAAATACATACATACGCAGTGTGTCAACAAAAATGCAGACGTCCCCTTCCTTGCTGCGCGTGACTCAGATTTCCCCTTTATTTTATTCAGCGTGCCGCGCCATGTGTTTGCATTTAGATGCCATGGGAACCCGAAGTGCTCGTAAATACAAATTACAAACACGAAGGAATCGTGGCTACGAGGTGCGAGATCAGACTTCGACAAAAACCAGGGAGAGAATGAAGCCGGCAGCTTACTTTCATTGCGGTTGATGCAGTTGAACATCGCGGCCTGGAAAACAGACAGCAGCGTGACACGGCGAACACGGCGAGAGCCGGACACAAGTAAATAATAATTTTACATTTATAACGCGTGGCACATATTCATTCAATGTCGAAGGTATTCATCGACGAGAGAGGCGCGAGGAAAGCGCAGAGAGGCGGAGGAGGCAGCTAGGCGGTTTTCCAGCGCCATATTGCCACACACTGCTTCCTATATATTATGATGTTAACTTGTGGGAGGAAACCGGAGAACCCGGAGAAAACCCAGCCAGAACAGGGGGGAGAGAAGACACAAACTCCACACAGAAAGGCGCCCGAGGTGGAAATCAAACCGCCTCGGGCAAGGACCTTTTTGCTGTGCTGTGCAGATGTTACCACTGCACCTCCCCAGTGACGGGGTGTATGCGGGTTCGTGTGCGGTGCATGTGTGGTGTGCGTTGCGTGTGCGGTGCGTGAGCGCGGCGCAGGCCGGCGGGTGGCGCCCGTCACCTCGTACTCTTGGCGGCACTCCGCCGTCACTGTACTCCGAGACACGCTCTGCAACAGAGAGACAGCAACTTAGAGGCATAGTAGGACCGTTGACTAAAGTTGGCCTGGGAAGAACACGCGGTTACGAGAGACGGTGGCCGGTGGTTAAGACTAAGGAAGGAGCGGCGGCCGGAGAAAGGGAGCGGCGCGAGAGACCGTCCGAGACGGAGCGGTGAGACCGGCTCGCGCGCGGGCTCCGGATCGTTACATCGACGGCTCGGGAGGCGCTCCATCCAGCAGTGGATGGATCAAGTTTGTTTTGATGACACACATCGTTCACTGCAAGCCTTTCTCCTCAAGCGGTGACTTCATCACGCGATGGTTTACCACTCGCGTTGCCAATCATAGTTTATTGTTTTAAAAACTTGGCCGCCGTCTATTTACCCAGGGGGGCTGCGGTAGATCTGGCTTGCGCCGAGTAACGCGTGGCTCGTGCAGCTGAGCGAGTGGCTGGCGCAGCGGACGAGTGCCCGGGAAGGCGAGAGCGAGCAGGCCGGGCAGGATGGGAGCAATAACAACTCCCTTCGTGGCACATTCCTCGGCACTTATACCCGCCGTGTGTGAACACTGAGCCAAAGACAACGATCCCCGCGTTTAGCTGTTAGCAGACTGTTGGGCCAAGTGCTGTTAGTCCGTCCATCCACCCATTGTCAGTAACCGCTTGATCCTGTACAGGGTTGTGGTGAGCTGGAGCCTATCCCGGCAGACACAGGGCGTAAGTCAGCGCTATACCCCGGGTGGGACGCCAGTCCATCACAGGGCACCGGGGGAAATTTAGTCCGCAGGCCAATAAACCTATGCAGCAGTGTGTCTTTGGACTGTGGGAGGAAATCGGAGTGCACGGCGAAAACCCACGCAGACGGACAGCGCTACTCACTATGCGACCGTGCCGCTGAAGTGCTGTTAGTGAGCATCTATAGAGGCCGACATAGCACGTGAGGAGGTGGGTGAGGAGGTAGGTGCCTCCTTTCTTTGTCTCCCTAGTCCTGTTGTTTATACTTCACCAAGTTTTCTCATTTACAGCTGAGCGGACAGGGAAACCCCAAGACCACTTCTAGTCTTCATCACTGCTGTTCTTTGTGAATGGTAATCAAACGCGACTCACTGGGTTCGTAGCGCAGTGCAGCGCTCACCTCCCCTAATCTCTCTCTCACCGCTCTGTTGCTCCGTTTCGTCCTACCCGGTTACACCTGCTGAGCTCTGCGGCTGAATAGGTGCGCGCCAGGTAGGGTCGCCACCTGGCCTGGCTTTAATCCGGACAGTCTGGGAATTGTCATCTGTGTGTGTGTCGGCTGGCGACAGGATTTGATGTGTACCGAGATATGATGGTGGTATTCGGTTGAACTTTCCGACAGGAGACAGCGCGGCGCTGACGACAGACCTGGCGCCGAGCGACACACGTGTTCGGCTTCGCCCAGTGGAAAAAACAATCCTAGCTAAAACCAAAGAGCTCAAACTTCATCTCACAAATGTTTGTTATAAGTGGAACCCCCACTCCCCCGCCGCTCACACCAGAGGAACCGCAAAACTCACAAGCGGCGGCCGGTGCTGCAGAAACGCGGTGAAAAAATCGGCCTCAAGGAAATCCCGGCATGCCGCGGGACGCCGCCTCCGCACCCCGGGGCCACGGAAACCGGAGCCCGGCTCCACGCTCTCTGCCTTCATTGAATCCACGTGTGCGTCACCGATGGGCGTTTGTGCGCTGATTAAGAGGAATGTGTGTGTTTTTTCTGCCGTTCAAAGCGCTTGTGTTTCGCGGCCGGGGCCCCGCTCGGTGGCCGCTGCTGTGTCTGCGGGCCCGGTAAAGCGATCCCCGGCTCTCGGCGCCATTAGCGAGATGTTTTCAGCCGCACGCCGATAACAGGGTATTTTCATGAGATTCAGGAACCTGGCTCGCGGTAAAGGGCCTGCAGCTGGGTTAGCGGTACGAGGCGTGCGGCTCAGCGGGCCTCCGCTAGGGGTGGAGGTCCCTCTGCGGGGTGTCCGTGGTGTGCGCCTGAGATCACTTCGTCCCAGAGCGACGCTGACTCACTGCCGCCTTAGGGCGGCACGGTGGCGCGGTGAGTAGCGCTGCCGCCTCACAGCAAGAAGGGGCCCGGGTTCGATGCCCAGCTCGGGTTGCCTTTCTGTGTGGAGTCTGCATGTTCTCCCCGTGTCCGCGTGGGTTTTCGCCGGGTATTACGGTTTCCTCCCACAGTCCAAACAACAAGCTGCCTCGGTTAATTGTCCTTTACTAAATTGCCCCCCGTGGCCTGAGATGTTGCAACTTGCTGACCCCTCCCTGCTGGACAACTGTTAAAGAGAGCTACACGGCTCAACGGTTCCTTCGCGCCTCTGAGTCGTTCTCTTGTCGAATGAGTACCATCGACAGTGAATGAATATGTGCGCGTTCTAAATGTAAAAATAATTATTATTAAATAACGACGGAATGACTGGCACACAACGGGGAGATCACTGAGGCTGTCGGACAACGAGACGCGCGCTCTCCTTACAGAGCGCCGCGGCTCCCCGCTACAAACCCGCAAAAACACACACAAGCACGCACATACACGCACACACACGGCCGCACATCAAAGCATTTGTAAGGGTGCGAGAGGAGGCTGCCGGGCGCGCGTCGGAGCGGAGCGAGGGCACGTGTAATTAGGAGGCTGCGGTCCACGGCTTGCGAATTTCCCCGGGTCAGTGGGTGGCATAATGGTGCCGCCTCTCGCCAGCTCCCGGCGGCCGCCGTCGCGGAGGCAATCAGCACGCGCACGCACGCGCGGGGGGAGCGCACGTGGGTAGGCGCGTGCTAAGCGCACGAAAACGCGGCCTGCGGCATGCCATGTGTTTCGGGATAGCCGTGTCGAGTCACTCGAGTGGACAGGACAGCTATGGAGAGCAGTTCTCACGCGTGCATTCCCACACATCGAGCCGTCACAAACCTACATCGGTACATCCCACAGCGCTTGCAGCTCAAGGCCCACTTGGCCCACTTGTGTCTGGTCTTCACGGACCACGAGGTGGCGCTAGCGGTCAACTAATGGGTCGCGCGCGCGATCCACCGGTTGAGACTGGCAGGTTTGGATGATCGACCTGTGGAGTATAGTTTGTAGGTCCTCATTGCGTTTCAAGCAGATGCAAAAGCGGCCGTGACCAGATTATCTGGAATGCGCTCGATCTCGCCAGACGCAGGAAACTGAGTCAGGGTTGAGTCTGGGTGCCCGGGTGGTACGCCAAATGGAGTAACGGGCTCCACGCTCCGACAGCCGAGGCAGCGCGCCATCACCCCCATCATCGTGTTGCGCCCGGGAGCTACCGCGTCTTTGCTCCCCCGGGGGTGAAGTATGGCTAAACAGCGCGCGGCACGGTGGCGCGGTGAGTAGCACTGCTGCCTCATAGCAAAAAGGTCCTGCGTTCTATTCCCGGCTCGGGTACTTTTCTGTGCGGAGTGCATGTTCTCCCTGTGCCCGTGTGGGTTTTTTTCCAGTTACCCGGATTTCCTCCCACAGTCCAATGACATGCTGCATAGGTTGTCCTGCTGACGATATAGCCCCCCGCCCTCCCCCCGCGGCGTCTTGAGACGTTGTAACTTGCTTACTTCTACCTGCTGGACAACTGCGAGAAAGAGCTGCTACATAGCTTGACCGTTCATTTCCAGTTTAAATACAAACTCACTGACTGACTGACGCACGGCAGGTGTCTCAACGCGAGCGAGACGTGCCCATGTGGGCGCGCGTGCGTGCCAGCGGACACGGGCGCGAGCCGGGGCGCGCGGAGGAGGGGGTGTGGTGCGTACCTGCCGGCAGGCCCTCCGGCAGTCGGTGCCGATGGCCAGCTCGCAGCAGCTCAGCCCCACCCAGCTGTCCGCGGTCTTCTGCCCGCCTGCGCACAGGGAACGAGCGACCAGGCAGGTTCAGGATGTGCGGACGGTGTCGGCGACATGAGGGAGCTGAGCGTCAGTGGCCGGAACGATCCATCGACTCGTAAGTTAAGGGCCGTTCGTAAGGTCGCACGTTACCCGTATGCAATACCGTGTGGTACAGCACTGCGCGCAAGAATCAATAATTTTCAATTCACACACGTTGTATAGCATGGGTTCATTGCCAAATAAAAAGAAACATTGATAGATGTACTGATGTAGGTTTGTCACAAAGCTGTTCTTTCGGGGTAGCAGTTTTTGCCTCCCACGTTGGAGGCGTCTTCAGGCGAAACACCGTGAAGGAAATAGATAGAGCAATCGACACGGCTATCCCAAGAAAACTGCTTTATAAATTAATTCTCAAACATCGCTAGCTCTGTGATGTTTGGGGGCTGTAGTGCGAGTTGTACGGCACAAAATCCAACCGCGCGGAGAGAACGGAACCAGTGTCGGAGAGCGATGCAGCGCGCACTCCATCAGTGCCATAGTCGGACAATCGCTCCCAAATCCGCATGCCCTCCCCGCATCGTGACACAATCATCGCATCGCCAGCGTGGAAGCTCCTCGAGTGAGTGACGTGGGCCCGGCCGAGGCCTCGGCTGCGTGTGGTGCGGACGGGGCGGGCTCACACTTTAAATTAAACCCCAACATTGACGTCTTGGGAGGCTCGCCTCGAGCTTTGATTACATTTTTTATTTTCATATTCACAACTGGAAGTAAATCCGCCGTAGTTAAATTAAATCATTCAAATGTCAACGTAGCATTTATTATTTTACCACTCGTCTCGCGCTGCGCGAGCGGGAGGCGTCTCCGAGGACGTTTCTCCGTTTAATTGGCCTCCGAGGAATAGGGATTTAACTTCACGAGAAAATGGCTCGGTAGGACCTTAACCCCTGGTGCTGACACAATTTCCATAAAATTCAGGCTTCGCAGGAGCGATTCCAGCTCAAAGATATTCCACCGGGACCTCGCTCGCGGCGCGAGGCGCGCGGCTCAGCGGGCCTCCGCTAGGAGTAGAGGTCCCTCTGCTGGGTGTCCGTGGTGGATGCGCGAGATCACTTCTGCCGGGGGCGACCCTGACTCCACTGGTAGACACGGAAGATCGCTAAGGCTGTTGCCCATACAGCACCGCAAGACAGCGGTTCCGTTCGGAAAAGAAGAGATGAATTTGAGCATCGCTCTCCATTAGCTGTTCGTGCGGGATAGCAGTGTCGAGTGTTCCGAACGCGCGCTGATGCCTCCAACGGGGGAGGCGAAAAGTCGTGATGGAGAGATAAGGAACACTCGGTGACACGGCTAGCCAGAAAGAACCTCTGTGGAAAGCACTCTTCAGACATCGATCCGTGACAACCGACATCAGTACAGCGAAGAATGTTGTAGTTCTTAAACAAATGAATCTCACGAACGAACACGGAGCCGCGTTTGCGGAAAGGATGACCGATCATCGTGGCGCTTCCTCCGCGTGCTCGGGTGGACATGCAGCGCGTTGTGAGCGCGATCAACCGATCACGTCTCTCCTTACGCCACTAACTGCGGCGCTGCTCACGCTGTATGACCGGTGCCTTTAAGGCCACCTTCGATACCCCCGGCACGGCGTAATGCTCACACGACTGGAGGCGTGGAGAGAGACACACTTGCAATTACACGTGGGTTAGAGTAGGGGTCCTCAACCTTTTGCACCTCAAGGTCCATTTGGCCAACTTGGATATAGTCTAGGTGGCGTTTGCGGCCCACTGGTCATCATGGTGGCGTTAGAGAACGCGCGCAGGTCACGGACAGCATTCAAACTTTGAAACGAAGTGAACCTTGGTCGTGCTGCTGGAAGGGATGATGGACGGAGGGTCAACCACTCCGTCATTGTCACGCGTGGAGACGGAGCGATGAAATCAGCTCGTGGGCAGGTGCTACGCGGATTAATAAATCCCAGGATCGTGCGATATGGGGAGGCCTTCATCCAGCAGTGGATGATGATAACGATGAGGCTTTATCCACGTCCGATTAAGCCATGTGGCCAGCGGAATGAACCAGCGATCGTGTAGGTTTTCACGGCTCTCCATACCTGTCCATCAGCCTGATAATGCCTCCAACGTAGGAGGCAAAAGACGTGAAGGGTAACACTCGACACGACTATCCCGAAAGACCAGCTATGGAGAGCAATTCTCGACCCAGGCATCACAAGTCTGTACCACGTGCGTTCCGTGCGTCCACTAAAGACTGGGACATGTTCACACACACACAGAAAACGATCCCCGAATAGCCTTAACAGACTGTAGGGTCAAGTGCTGTTAGCGAGCACCTATGAAGGCCGACACGGCACACGAGTGGATCGGTTCCCACCACCGCGCCCGGCCGCCTTTGTCTCCCTAGTTGCGATGTTTACACACCGCACCAGTTACTCGTTTGAGGCTGAGTCGACCTAGGGGAGGCCTTGCACCGATTTAGAAAATCGCCGTGAGCGGGTATCCAACTCGGATGGCCGGGCTCGTAGCGCAGCGCGCTAACCGCAGCACCGCCGCTCCCCACAGCACAGCACACACACACGCAGATACAGTACACGTGCGCGCACGCTAACGCGGCTCCCCGCAGAGGCACCCGTTGCCTAGGCAACAGCCTCCCAGCTGAAGAAGAAGAGGAGGAGGAGGAGAGTCAATTTTGGTTTTCCTTGGCAACGGAGCCGCTGCAGTAGAATGGGTATTATGGCACTGCTGTGCGAGGAGCGCTGTGATAGACAGACAGATAGATGTTTATTATTACAGCAGAGAAAATACCCGGTGAGCTTGCAAGCTCTTTACGGGATTCCTGCATTGACAGAAGAAACACGCTGTGGAGCCGGCTCCCGCGCGGCCCTGATCACGGCCAGAGGCAGCCCGGCACACACCGGAGTTGTGGTGTGCGACCGAGTGTGGGCGCGGGGGGTGGTTGTGGTGGTGGTGTGAATGGTCGTTGTTGTAAACATCGGTTGGTTGTGTGACTGGTTGTGTTACGAGCGTGGGTAGCTGTGGGAGGCACGACAGAGGAAGTGGTAGTGTGCGGTGGTGTACATTGTGACACATTCATAGCTGTGGGAGGCACGACAGAGGAAGTGGTGGTGTGCGGTAGTGGTGTGCGGTGGTGTACATTGTGACACATTCATACTTAATGCAGTTTCACACGTGTCAGCTATTTCTATCCTGCCCTGGACACGGAGCGCGGTGTGCACTGCGGCGTCGCTCGGGGTGTGGGGCACGGTGTCGCTCGGGGGTGTGGGGCACGGCGTCGCTCGGGGTGTGGGGCACGGTGCGCGACGCGGTTCGTGTCGCGGTGTGCCCCACTCGGCGTGCGCGGTTACGACGCTGTAACCAAGGCCGGCAGCTGCCAGCATTGATTGCGAACACTGGCGAGCCCTAATAGACCTGAGAATTGGAAGGTTCAGCAGTGGCTGCCAAACGTCGCCTGCCAGCTCACCTGGGCGCGCAGGGCCCGGCGCGTTATTATGCGGCTCTGCCCGCGCTATTAGTGCCGGCCGCGGTATATAATTGCCGTTGCCTTAATGTCTAATTTGCCTACCATTTGATCTCCCCACTGAGCCCGCGCTGCACCTGGTCGGGCTGTTAGCGCCCGGTCGGTATAATGAGCGCCCTCTCAGCCGCCCCCTCTGCCGCCGGGGATCACACCCAGGGCCCACTTTGTCATCATTAGCGGCGCTCTCGTATCGAGCGGCGGCGGCGGCGCTGAATCGACGCGGCCCGAGCATACATCTGCATGAGTAAACGTCAAAAACTGGCCTAAACGTCTGCACAGAAAATAAATAGTCCGGGCGGCGGGAACACAGTCGAGTAAATCCGTTCCGTGCGCCGCTTGATAAGCACTCAAATCAAATCACGTGCGTCCCGCGCAGAGTGGCTGCGGCCAAGACATTTCTGGGCTCCGTTCCAGGCGCTCGAGTGTGAAGCCCGCGGTCCCAGCGAGAGAGAGGATCCCAAAAGCACCCCCTCTAAGCCTCCACCCCCAACCCCGCGAGAGAGCCCCTCCATCCGGAGGATCCCACAGGGACCACAACCCCCGACTTGGGGTTCGTGTCGACCATCGGAAAACCTACATCTTTATCTCGGCTCCCGCCACCCTCTGTCTTGATATAGTGTTAACTCTGGGGGGAGGGGGCACGGGGGCTCAGTGAGTAGCGCTGCCTTCTCACGCAAACATTCGTGGAGTTTGCATTTTCTCCCCGTGTCCGCGTGGGTTTTCGCCGGGGACTCCGGTTTCCTTCCACAGTCCAAAGACATGTTGCTGCATAGGTTAATTGTCCTGGTTAAATTGGCCCTGGTGCTCTGAGCTGTTATAACTTGCTTACCCCTACCCGCTGGACAACTGTTGAAAGGAGCGACACTGCTGAACGGTTCCTTCCAGTTTAAATTAAAAAAACTGACCGAACTAGGAACAATGCTTCACAGAATAACGCGCTACATAAATAGCGTCCCATACCCCCGTGCGGTATTTACACACAGCATGTATGAGGCGGTGTCACGCTGTACAGGTCCACGGTTCGACACAAGCAGCCGCCCTGTTTAATACTGCCGCTGTATCAACCGTCAGGGTAGGAGCCGTCTGTCCGAGCGGAGACGCTCAAGAACCCGTGATGTCACTCGCAAGAATCGGGCCATTGTGCGCATGCTCCAAATCTGCGAAATGTGAATCATCACACCGCGAATTACTCCACTGGAATATACACAGCGATTACTCCCAACCCCGCTCCCTGCTGTGAACACTTGGCAGGACCCTCCTGAAAGCCAGCCACGAGACTCGGCGAGGATTTCCCATGTACACGGGCGTAAGTAATAACAGCACTCTACATTGAATTGTGGTTATTGTCCAGACTTATTTCTGGTAATTTCCGCCTCTTAGTATGCGGCGCGCGAGGCACGGTCCCCCGGCAACACCGCGGCGTCCGTCCAAAGAGACAGAGAGCGGCGCCATTCAAACATAAATCCGTGTTTTTGGTGGCTTTCCAATGACAGTTTATCCAACATTCTGAGAGGGGAGGTTAAGTCGCGATGAAATCCGAAGCTAAACGCGGCGGCCTCCCGCCGCGACTGGATTGGAGCCGCGCGTTATCTCCCCCCATCGCCGGGGCCACGCAGCATCTTCTTCTTCTTTGCGATTCTTCGAAGCACGATGGTCAGCCTCTGGAGATCGTTGTCTTTCAGCTCGGCCTTGAAGTGTTTGGTAGAATTCGCAGGCAATACCAAGTACTACCTGACAGGGATCGCGACGTGAACGCGTCTACCTTGACCCCCGCCACGCAGCATCATCACCGTCGTCACCGGCGCCCGGTCTCAAACGGTCCCTCCATCCATCCATTGTCAGAAACCGCTTAGTCCTCTACACTCTACAGGGTCGCATAGGTTAACTGGCCTGTGGACTAAATTGCCCCCGGTGCCCTGTGATGGACTGGCGTCTTATCCTGGGTATATGCCTACCTTGGCGCCCTGTGTCTGCCGGGATAGGAGTCTATACACGGCGAGGGCCGCGGTGGCGGGGCGCGAGTCCGAGACGCGGTTCCGGCTGAGCGGCCGCTCACCTGGCGGAACTGGCCCCGCTGAGTGAGAATCAAAGGTTCGCTTCCTGACCGCGTCCCCTCGCCCCTTCTGTCCAAGTGTCTCACGCCCCCGCGAGTGTTTACTTGGCCCAACGTGCTCCCACGGGGCAGAGTGTCGCTGATTGACACCTCGCCTAAATGAGCGACAAGCCATCACGCCCCCGTCACCACCGCCGTGATGACATTTAATAGCTGCCGAGGCTGAAGCGCGAGCCGGACACTCGGGTTTCCACCTACAGTCCAAAGACACGCCGCTGCATAGGTTAATTGGCCTGCTGACTAAATTGCCCGCGGTGCCCTGTGATGGACTGGCGTCCCGTCATGTGTGTAGACCTGCCTTGCGTGCTGTGTCTGTCGGGATAGGCTCCGGCTCACCGCGACCCTGTACAGAATTGAGCAGGTTTCGACAATGAATGAATGAATGGGGCTGAAGCGTTTGTTTTACTAGGGGTGGCGGCTGCGGCTGGGCAGGGTTGCCCAGCCCCCACCTCCCCCGCTAGCCGCCACCTTGATGAGAAGCAGCCGTTAAGAAAACACTCGTCTCGCTGTGTGGAGGCGAGCGGGTCGCGGGCCGCCTTAAGCGAAAAGTCATAGGATACATGGACCTCACAAAAGAGGGCTTGTGGAGGAGTTTAAATATACACACAGACACGCACTTTTCCCCAAATATCATTTGTCTCCACTTTTGGCGACTGTGATAATTACAGCGCACAGTTTGTCACGTTGTTGGAAGGAAGAAAAAAAACTTGCAACGAGAATTGTGAAAAGACCCCGTGATTGGTCTGCGAGCCGACGGTGCTGCTGGATACCTTCACCTCCCGGATACTTTCAGCAGCCGAGCTCGGGAGGCCTCGAGATGGATTCCTTAAGAAATATTTTCTCACAAAACGTCTCAAGGAAGGCATTTGCGTCTGATGCGAATTAGGTAGTGTTCTGCTTTGGGGAATCTGGATGTATCCCTCTTGACACTTTGACATAAATCCCAAGGGGCTTGGAATTGGCTTCCAAAAATACACAGCGGCCTTGGCAGAAATGTGGGTAATATTGTAACATAAAGCCGGCGAGTGTAGCGCCAGAGCCGGCTCCGCCGCGTCGAGCCACGCGAAGTCACATTTGAGATCGGCCATGTAGAACTGAAAAGGCCTGTGGACTGGACACCACAGCTCCCTTGCGGCGCCCATCTTTACACCATGACAATCACGTATCATATGGCAGCATACTAATGTGGGTGAGTACTACTTTGAATGATACTAGTAAAGTGTATTGTGTGAGGCTGCACTGCTGCTTGTGGCCCTTTCTCAGGACCTTTAGACAGCGCCTTAGCATGGCCGCTGTGGGATTAAACACAGCAAATATTTCTGTATTTCTGCTCCCATGCTCCCTGCCGTTATGCGCACCTCGCAGTCAACAAACACAGGCCTAATTGCATATTGCTCAAGTGTGCGAGGGTCCTTGTCTGATCGCGCGGGGTGGTCTGTACACACAGCCTGCCGGCTCCCTCACTCCCTCCCTCTCCTCCCGTCTCTCCCAACCCCTTGTCCGTCACGGCTCCTCCGCCACTCAATGGGGCTCACATGTACGCCATACAAAGACAAAGATCCCCCCGTATAGCCTTAACAAACTGTAGGGTCAAGTGCCGTTAGCGAGTAGCATCTACGAAGGTTGACACGGCACACGAGGAGGTGGGTGACCAGCACCGCGCCCGGCCGCCTTTGTCTCCCGAGTGGCAATGTTTACACACCGCACTGGGTACTCATCTGAGGCTGAGTCGACCTAGGGCAGGCCCAGGACCGGTTCAGAAAATCGTCACTGGTGTTGGCCGTGAGCGGGGATTCGAACTCGAGTCATAGCCAGGTTTGTAGCCCACCGCGCTAACCGCTGAGCCACCGCTCCCCTGTACTCCATACAGCACTCAGCGCCACAGCCACCCGGTACCCTCCTACTCAACCCCCCACAACTACCGCGAGCTGCCGCTCCCCTCCGCCCCCCGCTCTCACGTCACTCGGCTCAGCGACAGAGCGCAGGAATAATAATAATCATACAGCTGGAGAAGCATCGGTGGTGGTTGTTTGCGTTGGGCCGCTGTTTCGGAATTAGTGGCAAGCGTCGGTGCGGTTCGCGGGCCGTGCCTCGACTCGATTAAAGCCCTTCTTATCTGCACGTGCGATCGCTCGCCTCCCACGCTCCCTCACGCCGCGAGGATTCTCACGAGCGGGACTGCTACGCTCGTCAGCTCCGACGGCCGAGGAAACTTTAGAGGTGTTCACAGAGTTTTGTTCCCCCCTCCCCTCCCCCACCTTCTAGCCTCCCACCCTCCCACACGTAACCAAGTGCAGCTGAGGGGGTTCGGTCCCAGGGGGAGGCTGTTGCTTGGCAACCGGCCCGAGCTGGAGGAGGAGGGGGGTGCGGGAGACGCGACGGGCGACGGTCGGAATAGCGGTGCCGGCTCGGCTTTGCTCCAGCCTGACAGGCGGCCCCGCGGGACGGACGGACAGCAATACAGCCCACCTGTTACACTCCATTATCCTGAATCTTACTAATGTTAGCTAAGAAAGCAACAGTGAATCTCAAGACTCTATTTTGAAAAGAGTCCTGCATTCGATTGTTTGGTTCATTCCATTAAGGAGTGTCTGGCATATAGGTAAAAACCGGAGAACCGGGGAGAAATCCCACGCATGTGTGAAAACACGTATATCTCTGCACAGATAGATGCAGCAATACATTGCTGTACTGTCTTACATTGACAGCTTCCGAACAAACCGACAACACGTGGCACTCTAAGACAAGTCTCCTATTCAAACACCAACCAGGCTCAGACCCGCTTAGCTTGCGAGCTCCGCTGAGATCGGGGGCGGGTGGAAGTGTTCAGAGTGAATTGATCGCAGGCGCGCGCGCAACCCGTTGCACGCGACGCGTTGCCCGCTGCAGTCCCGGCAAGCGCACAATGACATTCAAACAAGCTGTTTACACTGCCTCCCGCCTCTCCCAGCATGCACCACACTCCGGAGACAATCCGCGCACCCAGCGTGCACTGCCGCAGCCTCCTCCAGCATCCAGCAGGCAATGCGTGCATCGCCGCTGCAATTTGTCGCCCATTGTTTGGCAGTCAGGGTCGAGCCAGCGGCCGGGAGCGGCGCCCGAGTGGGAAGGGGGGCGGCGGCGTCGGGACATTATGCAGCGCGGGCACGTTTCACACCAGCGCCCCGTTCCGCGACCCCCCTACCACCACGACCACTCACACAACCCGCGCCAATCCCACGCTGCTACGGCCAGAGCCGCCACCCCATACACGTGCCCCCACCGCCCCCCGCCGCTTTACAAGAGCAGAGGTGACCGGGTGAGGAGGAGGAGGGGGGGGTGGCAGGGGCTTGTACCTCCGAGTTTCGTCTCGCTCAAACCGTAATTTCAAAATGTGTTTCACAAGGCGTTCGGGTTTTACGCGCTCCTTAATTGCACCGGGAGAATCGCGGCGAGCGGGAAGGGAAATTGGCCGCAGTTGCTGGGATGCTGCTACTGCTGCTGTTGATGTGGGGCTGTCTGCAAAAGTGTTGTTTGAAGCTCCCCCCCCTCCCCTACCCCCAGCGAGCGGCGGCTCGGAAGAGCGAGGCCGCGGCATTGGCCCTTATCTGGGTGCGACACGGCAGCCCCCGGCAGCGCCGCTCACTCAGCCGCAGCTCCACGCCCCGCAAAGCGCTCTGTCGCCGCTGCCTCCCGGGCTGCAAGTGCGTCACGGTGGCGCGCAGATTGCGCGGCCGAGTCGAGCTCTAATCAGCCGGTGCACCCCGCTCCCCTCTCCCCGACACCCCCTCCTGCCTCCACCTTCCACCATGGCCTCCCGTCACCCCCTTCACAGAGTCCCACTCCACCGGGGGGAGGGAGAAATTCCACCACCCCCCCCGTCCCATGAATTTGTTTTGACGGCCCAACCGATTTTGGACATTGTCCCATAAATTCATAATTGTAAACAAGTCCGCGAATACTTTCCCGATGTACACTACATTTGAATACGTTTGATTCCACGTTGATACAAATGCAA
Source organism: Geotria australis (assembly GCA_036362915.1). Taxonomy (NCBI): domain Eukaryota; kingdom Metazoa; phylum Chordata; class Hyperoartia; order Petromyzontiformes; family Geotriidae; genus Geotria; species Geotria australis. Next base: position 9,256,222 of record JAZEWU010000006.1, on the reverse strand, counting down.
CTAACTGCGCACATGGCATAACGTTTGGCACACTGGATGTGAGGCACGCGCGCTCAGCCACGCGGATTCATCTGAGATAACGAGCGAGTTATGGGAAAAAAAACTTTTTGTTCCAACTCGGCGGAAATTGTTTTATTTCTCCCTCCACCTCCAAAATGTTTTTGAGAGTTACGCCCCTGACCATCCCTGGCACCGCTGCCTGTATTTGACAGCACCGGTCGCTGCCCCGATACCGGCTGTGTCTCCCGAGCGAGCGCGAGTTGCGCGTGGGGTGTCTCGAGCGACACAAACACGGGACAGTGAGGAGCTGCGAGCTCACGTACCTGGCAGCGTGGAGTTGACGCAGTCCCAAAACCCGAGCTGCAACGACACAAACACAGCACAGGAATCATTCGTTAATATCCAGTCCACGTGTTGTTTTTAAAGCCCGCTTTCTTCCCTTCCAGCATCAAGTAGGAAACAACGCACGCCAGAGCTCGTTCATTCGTTAACAGGAAGATGAGTGCGGATCGTCTTCACTGCTGAGTGGTCTGAAGCGGATGTGAGCAGGCAGGCACGCGCCGAATGAACCGACACCGACACCGGTTTAAAGCCTCTTGAATGATAAGAAAAAATACACGAATTTAAAGTCGTGGTCGTGTGTGTCGTTATAATATTCCGGTCACGTAACTTCATCGGTGGATTTAAGTTCACGTGAGTGGCGTCACAGTGACCTCTGCGGGGCGTCATAACGATACGCCCTGACCCTGACTTTGCAGCGTGTTTCTTATTAACTCATCCTCCAAGGTGACCGCTCAGAACACGCGGCCCCGCTACGCATCTTCCAAACCAGCCTTGTCTGTGCGTGTGGGTTTATTTGGCTTGCGTTCTTCCTTGACAAGAAAATAACAGCCTGGTGTGCCCTGGCATTTTTACGGAGCCATTAATCGCGAGGTCAAAGTGGCCCATTCCTCACTAGAATGTGCCCACAATAGGTGGCGGCAAGCGAGCGAAATGTGACGGGCATCTGGAAGCTCGTAAACACGCGGGCTCGCCGACGCACATCGGAGGGCGCGCGTTGTCGCGCACGGACGCACGCGTCCATCTGCAATCCACATGCGGATTCCAACCCTTGAAATAGAACTTAAATGTGGATTTCCAAGGCGTAGAAACCGCGACCACATTGCGTGACACCGTGCAAACAAAGGAACGCACCCGCCTTGCTGACTGCGGGGTTGTTTTAACAGCAGAAAGGGATGGGTAGAAATCAAGCAGCCACGGAGGGAACTGCCGAGGACGTTATTGGTAGGCGCGGATTTTGAAGACACCCACGTTGCGAGGATTGTTGAGTCGTAAGTTCAGACTTCAACAGCCGGGGGAGACGTTTTACCGATGCAAACGGCCCGGACGGGACTTCCAGCCAGCGTGAGCAGCAGCACAGAACGAGTGACCTCCCGTGGAAACAACGTTGACGGGGATTTTTTGACAAGAGGGTTCAGCTGTCGGGACGGCCGCGGTGGTGCACAGTGCGTGAACGCGGGGCTTTCCGACTCGGGGCACGCCGCACGTGCTCAGCGTCGTGAACGGGGCAAGGACGACTCCGGAGCAGCGACAGCCGCGGGCACGCAGGCAGTCAGATCCCGTCGATTAATTTCTGCCCGCGGCGCATTGCGACTCAAATCGAGGGATTTCTCTCCGCTGAGCCACGCAGCGTCAGGCCTTCCTCCCAGAGACAGCTTTCAAGCTATCTATCATTTCTGCAAGCGATCATAAAATCTCAGCAGCCAAGGCGGAATTCCGAACTTACCGCACGTTGCGACCAGCGCGAGCGTTGAGACCATCATGTGATGCGTGGCCTGTGGCTTCCTTGAAAGCGGCAGCTTGAGCCGAGGCTCATTACCATAGTAAACACAAGGGCCATCCACGTGCAGCAGAGCTGTCTGCCGGTCGACACGCGACCCTCCCCACTCCACGCCGGAGCATGGTCCGACTTATTTTGTCTCTAAAACCGATCTTGTTTCGCGTGCCGCTGCGAAGCTGGCGACAAACTTCCACTTCCCCGTTTTCACTTCCCCGGACAGCAAACTCAAGTCCGGGTCAGCAAACTGTAACTCATCCACCTCTTGTGGCGACTTTAATTGTACAAATCAAATTAGCGCACAAACTAAAACTGCCCCGCGCGGCACAAAGGGCGGAACTAATTTCTGGCTGACCCGACAGGAAATGGGTGTCCCTGGGCCGCAGTACCGCTTTGTTCACCGCTTCGCCTCCTCCTCCTCTGTGCCGCCATCCATTCGGCCCGTCACCCTCCCGCCACCGGTCCCCCGTCATGGCGCCTCTCTCGCGGGGGCCCTCGCCATTAACATTCCTGGGTCGTGAGCTGAGGGAAGGAGGGGGCGGCGCAGCCTGTCGCCACTCATTACCCGACTCCCCGGCACAAATGCCAGCTTTGTCCCGTTCCTCCCGCGGGACTCGAGGCTCCGACTCGCGCTCCTGCCTCGGTGCTCACCCCGCGACCCGCGCTCCCTGTCGAGGGACGATTCGCGTCACCGAGAGCCGAGCGCGACCCTCGTAAAGTGAACGCGCGCGGCTGTAGCCGTGCAGAGCGGCACATTGTAGAGGAGGTGTCGTTTTCAAGCGCGTGTTTTTGCGTGAAAACTGTCGCGGTGCCACTCCCGAGAGGGCACGGCAGCGCACACGCTGAACTCTGAACGGACGTCAAGCGCCGAGCAG
>JAZEWU010000006.1:9230541-9253146 GCA_036362915.1 Geotria australis | reverse complement strand
GCTCTGTCGTTGTTGACATGTCGTTCTCTCCGCAGCTTTGTGCAGCGCTTTGTGACCCTTGGGTGAAAGGCGCTATATAAATGCTATTATTATTATTAGGCAGTTTGAATATGTACCGGTGTTCAGCATCGCAGAAATAATTGTTGACTTGATTGTAATGATTTAGAAGTTCGACAGATTGTTCAGGAGGGGGGTTCAGTCCCATCCAGCACCCCCTCCCCTCCGACTCTCCTCCCCCCATGCCGTCGCGACGAGGCTGCGTTCAGTGTTGTTGAGGTCCTCCTGAACCCACGGGGCGATCCGAGCGGCGCTCAGCATCCACAGAGCGACGTCCCCACGGCGACACCCGGGGTGACGTCAGCCTTCTCTGGGACACTCACGCATTCACACGGTAGGAATATTTAACGTAACTACAAATATTCACTCTTGCGGGATTACATTGTACAATTTAAGCGCTGCGGGGGAGAGATTGGGCTCTCGCGCGGCGGTATTTGGAGGCTGACAGAAGTGTCTTCTCAGGGCTCGGCGCGGTCTCATAGCCGTCACATTATCCCGGCAGGGAGGCGGCCACGAGTCAACATCACCCCGGTGTGAACCGAGAGCCCCGAGGTGCGATCGTCAAACACGAGTGAAAACAGTTTCGCTGCACAAACAACTCGTCAGACAACGACGCGCAGACGCGCGCCGGGCTACGTGCGCGGAGCCGCGCTCTCTCCCCGATGGGATTTTACAATCGCTGCGATTAATCACCGTCACCGCCGAGTCCCGGCCGAGTCCACGAGATGGACAAGCTCTTGTTTGTTTGTTTGTTTCTGTGTCGTTAATGCACGCATGTGGCTTCCTGCTGCTCCTGGGCCCTAGGGCTTCCGCCGGCCGTCATCCATCACCCGCCGCCCGTCTCAGGCGGGCAGCACGGACCGCGTGACACACGTGGGACTCACGCGCTCGCGGTGCCGCGTCACGAGGAATTATAATAATTTTAATTTATAACGCGTGGCACATATTCATTCAATGTCGAAGGTATTCATTCGAAAAGAGAACGACACTCAGAGGCGCGAGGAAAGGGCCAGAGAGGCGGAGGAGGCAGCCAGGCGGTATGCCGGCGCCAACATATTGCCACACACCGCTTTCTATATATTATGATCTTATAGGCCAACTAATTAATGAGTGGTTTTTTTTTAAGTTGTGGGAGCAAACCGGAGAACCCGGAGGAAATCCACGCAGAACAGCGGGAAAACACACAAACTCCACACAGAAAGGTGCCCGAGGTGGGAATCTAACTGCCTTGGACAAGACCATTCTACTGTGAGGCGGAGATGTTACCACTGCGCCACACACGTCAGTGAGTCGGTATGCCATCGCCGCCTTGTAACCGCGTGTCCGCCGCCCACCGCTCTCTGCTGATGCCAGGTTTGCAGGCTGGGATGGACAGCTGTGTGGGTGGAATTGTGGGGAGCGGTAGCTCAGTGATTAGCGCGCCGGGCTACAAATCTGGCGACCCGGGTTCAAATCCCGCTCATGGCCAACACCAGTAACGGTTTCCTGAACCGGTCCTGGGCCTCCCCTAGGTCAACTCAGCCTCAAATGAGTACCTGGCGCGGTGTATAAACATCGCCGCTTGGAAGACCAAGGCAGCCGGGGTGGTGCTGGCCACCCACCCCCTCACGTGCCGTGTCAGCCTTCATAGGTGCTCGCTGACAGCACTTGTCCCAGCAGTCTATTAAGGCTATACAGGGGATCTTTGTCTTGTGTGCAAGGTGTGTGCTCGTTGCTGTGTCTCAGTACGTGGGTTTTCTCACAGCTGTTAAGAGGCAGGCCACAGACAAACGCGAGCGAATACTTGAGGTTTGCTTTGAGAAACTCCGGTTCATTCTCTTCAGATGATACAAAAATAATGACTTCAGCTTCGCTAATGAACATCTGCTTTCTGCCGCGAAGCCAAACATCGCGTCACTGGGAATGGAATTCCTCGGTAAGGTCTGGGCCCGCGTGTCTGTCTGAGTTATTATCAGTCACAACACGGCCCGTGACCCCTCCGTACATGGGCTGTAATCAGCTGCGAGCCGCATACATTCGCACTGATAGTACTACTTAGGAACACGTAAATTATACCTGGCAGTTTGAACTAACGTGTGAAATGCGTCTTGCAGGCTGCGGGATTGCATCTCATTCGTGCCACATTCCGGTGTTATTTTACATTCACTGCGCGAGGTGTTTAACGTGAAGTCGTTGGATTCAACTGGGACAAGCGGTGGCTAATAGCACCGCGAACAGAGAACTCGGTTCGATTCTTGGCCACAGCTATCACGAGTGGCTAGCGCTCTCTGAACTGGCCCTGGGCTGCCCCCTTCACCAACCCCCCACTGCCCAGCGTGGTGAAGTATGGTCAAACGACCCCCATGAGCCGACACACACACCGGCATCAGGCAAAGGATCGACAGATGGCCCGAACATACATCGGAGGGCTCCAAGGCGCCGAGTCCTCGTGGCCACGCGGCCAAATTCAATCCCTTCCCAAAACCCGCTCCGGCTTCGGCTGCTCCGACACTGAGCCAAAGATGGATGGCTCGGGAACGCCTGAAGATGCCGGCCAACTTGGGAGGCATAATAATAATAATATCACAATTTATAACGCGCACAAATTCCCCGCCCGGCCAAAGCGAGACACAGATACTGAGGCGCGAAGGAAAGAGACGGAAGCGCCCGACACGGCTATCCCGAAAGAACAGCTTCGAACAGCGATTCTCAAAGAAAAGCGCTTCCATGTGTGGTGAAGGGAGGGATGGGAATAGAGACGGGAAGGGGGTGGCGGTGGGGGGTGGTGGGGAGCTGCTGGAGGTTGCGTGTGCGGCCACGTCAGGTGACTCGCATGCTAATGACCGGAGCGTAGGCCCGGAGCTGCGCCGTGGGGCGTCCAATGCTGCGTGCAGGCTGCGTGCAGGCTGCGTGCAGGCTGCGTGCAGGCTCGCCGCGCAGCCCACGGGCGTGCAGAGCGCAGATAGTCGCCCTGCTCGACTCGCGCGGCGCTAACCGTCGTGCGTTCCTTTCCCCCGAAGCCAGCAGTGACTCGCTGCGAGCTGCCTTTAAATCTCGCAAGCGCCACCGCCATGCCGTCGAGCGAGCTGCTCGTAAACCGCAGCCTGCGTGCTCGACAGAACGCGTGCCTTTCAAACTAGCGGCGGCGCAAAGAATCTGCGGGGAAGGGAGATGTTTGTTTTGTTGTTGTTGTGCGCGTTACTTTTGTTGCCATTAATCATTTAAGCGTTCGTGAGACGCGAGTTTCGCGCGCCATTCACACGCGCGGCGCACGTCACCCCGCGCCGCTAATTCGCCGGCTCAATTAGCGGTGCCGCGCGACACTTGCCCGGTAATTGGCGACCCCCGCACGCGTTACAAACGACGCTCCCTCGACGGTGGCACGCGGGCGCAGGTACCTCCTGCTCCGGCTGCCCGGCCCGCGAAAGTCTCGGGCCCGCTGGGGCCCGGCGCACACGCGGCGGCCCGAGTGCGGGGAGGCCGAGCGACCGAGGGGGCCCCCCGGGCGCCGCGGCCCGGCGTACGGGGCCTTCCCAACAACGGCGGGGCTTGTGTGGGCGGCGGGTGCCCAGCGGGGCCCCTTGTCAACCCGCCCGCCTCAATGCCCCATTGACCAGCCCCGTGAAAAGATCAAGGCTCCGCCGAGCAAGGCCCTTCTCTTTTCATTTGGCAAACAAAAAAACAAAAAAAAACCTAAACGTGAACACACGCTGAAGGGCTCAGGCTCACAGTCTGCGCCTTACATTCCTCGCCGCTCAACTTAAAAGGACAACTTCTTATTTTCGCCCCTGTTCCAAACGTGGCCGCTGACTTAGTCTCAGAAGCGTTCGATTATTTCGGGACGGACGAGCGATTGTTTCGCCGCTGTTGCGTCAAACGGTTGTTTTGGCGGGCGGGGGGAGCGGCGGGATTTCTGCGTTCGTGAAAAATGCATTTTTCTTGCATAAGGGGAGATATTTGGCTTTGTTGTAAACTGCGGCGGCAGCGGCGCGAAATGCCAAAAAGCGCCAAGGCCCAGATAAACACGCTGGCACGGTCCGGCGCTGGCCGCGGCCCAAAACCATCGTCTTTACTCCACAAGAAGCCCTCCACTTCCCCAAGCACCCCTCGCCCCAAATCCCTCCGCCTTCCCTGGTCTCTTCCCTCCCCGCTCCGTGCCCGGCAGAGCTGCTCAGATCACTCACGTGGCAATAATTACACACGTTCGTACCCCTGCCTTCAAAGGAGCTCGCCGGGTCTGAACTTGATCAGCCGAGCCATGCGAGATCCTGAAATTATTCCCCAAATATCCATCAAGGCGCTGCCCTCTCTCTGTTTGTGTAATTCTGCTCGCGTGCGCACAATGTGCCCCAGTGAGGCCCTGGCCAGGATCCGCGCCGTACGGACGACGGGCCGCACATGTGGCGCAGAGGTCACCGGACGGACCGGGTCACCGCGGTCGGCGCCACGGACGGCACCACCCCACGGCATCACTTCCTCCCAGAGATTCGTTTGGCGCCAGGGTGGCGATGTAGCGGTAACATCTGCACCTCAAAGAAAGACGTGGTTTGATTCCCGCCTCGGGTGCCTATCTGTGTGGGGTTTGGGTGTTCTCTCCCCCTGTTCTGCGTGGGTTTCCTCCGGTTTCTCTGCTTTATTCCCACAACTACAAAACACTCATTCATTTATTGGCCGATAACATCATAACATAGAAGAGACAGTGTCTGTCGGGTTGGCGCCGGCTGACCGCCTGGCTGACTGCCCCCTCTCTGCGGTTTCCTCGCGCTTCCTTGTCCGTGTCTCGTCCATGACCACACGTGGAATTTGCGCTCGTTAGAGATTGTATCGTTATTATTATTATTAGTTCTCGTGGAATATTTTCCGGGGCTCCCCCAAACCCTTCCGTAACCCCCGATCGGCGGACCTATGAAACGCTCTCCGTTTCATAGGTCCGCCGATCCGTTCCGTAACCCCCCCGACCCGGTGCGGTGCGCGATGGCGCGGGCTGCTCACCATGCCGTCGGGGCAGTATCCGGGCAGCTTGTGCAGCAGGTGCTTTATCCGGGACTCGCTCTTGCTGGACGTGAGCTGCGGTGGACAAGGCGGGACACGGGGAGGACGCGTCGCTCGAGTTTACGATAGCGGGACGCGGGGACGCGCCGTCACGAGCGGCACCGGCGCTCGGCACGCGCGCGCTCCGTCCGAGCCGGCGCCCACGCTCGCCTAGGGTCACGCTCGGCTAGGGTCAGCGCCACGCTCCGCTAGGGTCGAAAATTGTCCTCGTGGCACGAGCGAAGCCTGCTGCACTTTGCTTCAAGCCACGTGGCCAATTACCGGGCGCCCATGGTCGCTTTGGTTTTTATTGCTTGTTTTTTTCTGTCGTTGTTGACATGCCGTTCTCTCCACCGCCCTTGTGCAGCGCTTTGTGACCCTCGGGTGAAAGGCGCTCTATAAAATGCTATTATTATTTAGGCGACGTCCGTAATGAATGGCGACGTGAGTGGATGTGCGGACCGCATCTTAATAACGGGTCCATGTTGACGGTGCTGCTGACGGGTTGGCTGCCAGTAATGATCATGATGGGGGTGATCCGTGCTAATGATGATGGTAATGTCATGATGCTGCTTATGATGACTGTGCTGTTGATGATTCATGATGGTAATGGAATGCTGCTGCTGTTGATGATGTCGTTGCTGATGAACGTGCTGCTGATGCTGTTGCTGATGGTGATAGTAAATGATTGACACTGCTATAACTATGGTGACCTTTTTGCCAGTATACGTAATGATTTTAAAATAGATAAAGTTGTAACCTTTCTGGCAACAAGCATACGTGTTAAGATATTCAATCACCAAATAGAGACCTTTTCCAAGGCATCACGTTGGTCTATTCGGTGGTCAAGCATCTTAACGCCTGTATTATTTCCATAAAGGGTAAAACATGTTCTCTTTTTTGTGTCAACAATACCGCTGCTGACGACTGTTACCGGGACACTGCTCAAACGTGATAAATGCCACTTCCCACTGAAGTGAAGCTCTGTTTATGAGTTTAGGTCATGTGAAAAAAACAGAGCTTCACTATGAATAACATTGGTCATAAAAGCCTACGAGTTAATTGCCACTGACGGTGACGATGGTGATTGCATGCCGCCGACGTTGCTGATGACGGTGATGATGCTGGTGAGGGGGGGTTCAACCGGACCTGCTCGCACGCCTCCCGGCAGATTGGGTACTCCCGAGCCTGGTAGCAGCACGCCGCATCTGCGGGGGTCACAGCGAGAGACGCGGGCGGGTTGGTGAGGTGAGCGGGGGGCGGCGTGTCGCGAGGCCCACGCTGGGGCCACGCGGCTCCCGCGTCGCTCACTCGCAAAGCCTCCGTCAATCCCCGCGGAAGCGGTCGTGAGCCCCCTAATGAGAGGGGGGGGATTAGCGGCAGCGGATGCGAGGGGACACGCACCCCCACCCTAGCGCTCCTTACCTCCCCAACCCGCCCCCGTTCGCTGGTGTTCCCCCTCCTGCTGTCTGTAAGCCCGCTCGCCCGACATTCGGGTCAGGCGAACCGCGGATGGATTGAGACGCGGCCCCCGTGGCTTGTTGATGCGTCTGCTGCTGATGATGATGATGGTGCTTTCTCATGATGCTGCTGCGTATGATACTGAAGCTGCTGTTGCTGATGATCATGATGTTGCTGCTGCTGCTAGTAATGCTGCTGCCACTGCTGTTGATGTCAATAGTTTTGTTCCTGTTAATAGGGTTGGGCGGCAGAGTCGCACAACGGCAACGCTAGTGCCTCACAGCACGAAGCACCTGGGTTCGATTTCCGTCTCGGGCGCCATTTCCGCGTGCAGCTTGTATATATGTCCCCCCGTTCTCCCTCTGCGCTGCGTGGCTTTCCTCCGAGTTCCCCCGGTTTCCTCCCATAATACAAAAAACACCATCGGTGTTGCCCAAACACCCTAATGTACATAAATAGTATTGGGACTTGAGTGTGACTTTCGTTGGTAAATAAGTGGTGATTATCAGCACTCCCGCTGCAGCTGCTGCCTGTGATGCTGCTGCTGCAGCTTCACCCCTTTCCCCTTCCCTCATCCGTGTCGCCGCGGGGCGCCGCGGCACGGCGGGGAGCAGGAAGAGGAGGAGGGTAGCGTCGGGATGGCTGCGTGTGGATGTAACGCGCCGTGCCGGTGGTGGGGGGTGTTGGCTGCGCGCTCCGCCCGCACACCGCAAGGCTGTCGGAGCGCGGCCGCTTCACTCACCTTGAGCGCGGGCTGGACGCAGCGGCCAGACGACGACGAGCAGCAGCAGCAGCAGCGCGCTCAGCGGCCGCCCAGCGCCCATGGTCGCAGAGGCAGTGCGCGCATGTTGGGTCGGTCTGGCCCAGGAGGCGCAGCCGGGGTCCGGGCGAGAGAGCGGAGACTCGTAGCGCGCCGCGTCACGGGCCGGCGGGGCGGGCGCTCGTCGGAGGAGGAGGAGGGCGGCGCGGGAAGGAAGTGCTGCGACGCGGAGGGGGTGGAAGACGATGTGAGCCGCGAGAGGAGAGCCGAGCGGGTCCCGTACGCGCCGGCTCCGCGGGATCGAGTGCCGCGGCAAGGAGCGGCGTCCTGGGCGGTGCCCCCTCCCCCCATACCCACCCCTCCCCCACCGCCTCGTCCGCCCCCGTCTCTGCTCTCCAATCGCTCGACGTCTCGCCGCGTCCTCGCATCGCCGCGCCGGAGCCCACGGGCCCGCAGGGGCCGCGGGCACCAAGTCGGACGAAGGCGGAAAACGCTTCACGGAGGCCGGTGCCAACCACCGCCGCGCGGCCCCCGGGCGGCTCCGAGTAGCCACGCGCGCCAGCCTCTCGGCGCCTCTCACTCACTCGGTTTGTACTTAAGCTGGAAGGAACTGATGAGCTACATAGATCTTTTTAACAGTTGTCCAGCTGGAAGGGGTAAGCAAGTTACGACGTCGCAGGGCACCGGGGCCAATTTAGTCAGGACAATGAACCGAGGCAGCGGCAGCGTCAATTTGGACTGTGGGAGGAAACCGGAGTTCCCGTGCGAAACCCCACGCGGACACGGGGCGAACGTGCACATTCCACACAGAAAGGTACCCGAGCCGGGAATCGAACCGGGGACACCGTGACGCCCTGGAGCACGCTGCCAGGCCGACGGGAAGGTCGCGTCCTTCGCGGGTCCGACTCTTTGAATCGCGACGATCGGATCGGACCCGACCCGAACCCGTAACACGATCCGAACTGACAACACGACCCGATCCTGAATTTTAATTCAATCCATCACGGCTGGGTGCTATATTATTATTATTATTCTCGCAGTGTTCAGCAACGCCGTCTTTTAATACCAAACGGCATCTTCCCCAAAACACGATTCCTGGAACGCATTAAAGCACACATGGCACACATTACTGTGTTAAAAGTACATCGTGGCTGTGATGTGTTTAACTGTGTGTCTCTATGTGTCTTTATGTGTGCTTCTACGCGTGTGTGTATTGCTGCGCAGAGTTCGATTCCCGCACACAGCCAAAATCAGTGACGAATATATCTGAACCGGTCCCGGGCCTCCCCTAGGTCCACTCAGCCTTAAACGGGGAGATAAAGGCGGCGGAGTGAGATGAGGATGTAGACGCAGTGCATGTAAAGGAGGAGTGAGAGCGGAGAGGCAAGAAAGTGCAGGGAGAGATGACAAGGGGCAGATGCAGGCAGGCATGTAAAACACCACTCAGTATGGACACCGAGGACGTGCTGTGGTTCCAGGTGACGCAGAGCCCGAGATGCAGAGGAGACGGCGCGGTGGCGTGAGGAGGAGCCCTGCCGCCTCACAGCAAGAAGGCCCTACATTCGAGTCCCGGCTCGGTTGTTGCATTTCTATGTGGAGTTTGCATGTTCTCCCCGTGTCCGTGTAGATTATTCGCCAGGTACTCCGGTTTCCTCCCACAGTCCAAATACATGCTGCCTACGTTAATTATCCTGACTAAATTGTCCCCGGAGTAACTTATACAGAGCGAGATAGCTCAACGGTCCTTTCCAGCTTAAATACAAACTATGAGTCTCTCAGTGTGTATAAGTCTCTACGCGTCTCCATGTGTCTTTAAGAGTCTCTATGTGACTCAATGAGTTGAAGAGCTGTCAAAAAGAGCTAAGGTCCCTTCCAGCTTACGTACAAACTGACTGACATTCATGCAGTATCCCGGGAGACGCGGTCGGGCGATATCCCAGCCGCATTGTCCATTGCCTCTGCTTTCCAAAGGGACCACCTGCTCATGTCACCTGCAATGACAGGACACGAGCCCACTGCCTACCTGGACCTTACACGTGTGGGAGTTGACAAACACCTCGACAGACTTGTGAATGGGCAGCCAGGTGTACGGTTAAGCCAGGTGTGCGGACACGTGTCCAGACAGGAACGTGATTCGACATACGTATGGGCAGACATATTTGCATAGAGACAGGGCGTACGAACGTACGACAGTACAGACGCGGGTGTACGTACACAGGTGTGGAGAGAGAAGCCCAGGTTTTAAGTGTTGCCTCGCGATGCATGGAAATGTCTGCGCTGCCACTCAGCCTGGCACCGGACTGGTGAGGCTGCCAGAGCTCATCCACTGTCCTCTGGAGGCGCCCAGGGGTGAGGAATGTGAATGAGTTGTAGCCAGCGCTGGCTCTGCGCTGGCTCACGACAAGGCCCAGGTGCTCCCACGCACGCACCAGGGTGCTCCTAAAAGACAAACATCCCCCGTATAGCCTTTAACAGACTGTAGGGGCAAGTGCCGTTTGCGAGCAGCTATGAAGGTCTACACGGCACACGAGGAGGTGGGTGACCAGCACCACGCCCGGCCGCCTTTGTCTCCCTAGTGGCAACGTTTACACACCGCACTAGGTACTCATATGAGGCTGAGTCGACCTAGGGGAGGCCCAGGACCGGTCCGGAAAATCGTCACTGGTGTTTGACGTGAACGGCATTCGAACTCGGGGTCGCCAGGTTTGTAGCCCATCGCGCTAACCACCGAGAGAGGTCCCGAGCCACGTGGAATGTTCGGAGCCCCATATGGACCTGACCCACGCTGGGTCCCCGCAACCGTGAGACGGAATGTCGCCACCTGGTGCTCAGGGCGTGAGCTACGCGCGGGGAAGGTGGGAGAGCGCGTGGCGTGCCTTCTCGCACGCTCCTAACACTCACGCCTGTCAATCACACGCATATAATGTGGCTCGCAGGTGTCTGTTATCACACCTGTCTTAGACCCCTACACCTTCCAAATACTCAAACCTGTCTGATGATCTCTAACACACACAATGGCTAATACACATACTGTCTTACTTGCACACACTTACAAACACCTACCCACGCTCACACCTGCCTAGAGCCTAATATTTATACCTACCCACACTCACACTTGCCTAACAGAAACACCATACCCCTGCCCATACGTACTCCTCCGCACACCCACCCCTGCCCACTCATACCAAACACGAGCGAACACTCAAACCTGTCTGCGGTCAGGACAGGCGCACAGAGATTCCAAATAATCTACAAAAAAACACAGTCAGACACAAATGCATTTAAATGTAAGATATGATTGTGTAATCTTATGTTCAAATCAAATGGGAACTCGAGAGAGAGACACACACACAAGCCCCGCCGTGTGCTGCGGGGCTGCCTCTCCACTCGGCGTCATTAAGGCACTCGTATCAAGACACCCTTCCACCCGTTACAGTATTGGGCACACTCGCCCATAGTCTGCCGCGCGCCCCGTGGCGGAGGAAACCGTCGCTGCTAAGCTGACATCTCACACAGCTCATCAGACGTCTCCGTTCGCGGACACGGGCCGTGACACCTGCCGCCAGCGTGCCCGTGTCTCGGGCCCGTTACAACGACACACTGGCCAGGGCTGCACGTGGTGAACGTGTTAAGGCAGATTCATTGTATGCATGTATCCCAACCAGTGTCAACTTCACGTAATTTTAACAATTGTAGCTATGTAAAAAAAAACAACACCGTGCAATGCGTCCTTTAGTCCACTCTAATCCCAGTGTTGTCCCACTGCTGTAAAGCATGTCGAGGCGTTGCGTGCATAAACGACACGAATTAGCGTTCCTCTGTTTGTATACATAACGAGCGTTGTGTTTAGTCTGACTTTGCCTGCGAGTTGGGCCCCACACCCAATTCCCCGGCCCACGTGGTGGGGGCTGCCCCATCCGCTCCATAGCGGGGTCAGGGGTCACGGGACCACCCACACGCTCCGCAACAGGGGTCTCCGACCAGTCGATAGCGATCGACAGGCCGATGCAAGTCTTGAACAGTCGATCTGAACGTAGCCCGTGTGGGCTGACGTGTCATGCATGAGGCGCGCGGTAATAACGACACCGTGCAGTGCAGACGCATATTAAAGGGTGAATCCTCTTGGAAGTCGTTCTGGGACCGATCAGTGAAACAATCCATAATTGAGTGTACAGGTATCGCACTAAGAATAGGTGCGCTTTATGCATAGCGTGCATTTTTTGGGGTTTTAGCAAAGAACATGTTTAAAGGGTAGATCTTGTGTTGCATTGATATTCGCAAAGTGATTATGCTTTTAAAAAGATTGGAGACCACTCGTCTCCCACCAGCAGCAGTAACGCGCCGACACAGCAGCAGCGGAGCCGTGCAGCGGCACACGCGGCACGGACAACGACGCTGCCAAATGAGGGGTCAAACGTCAAAAGCAAGGGTCAAGAGTCAAAGCAAGAACTCAAAGGTCAACGCGAGGAAAATGTCTAAATGAGGAGTCAAATGCAAAAAATTCGAGATCGATATGGGGAGTCGAGATGATGAGTCAGGCGCCAAACGAGGGTCAAAAGTAAAAACGAGGACAATTCAAACCACGGGAGTCGAGATGAGGAGACGAAACACAGGCTTGGTCAGCACCGCTGAACACGCACAGCCTGCGGAAGGGCGCACGTGCAGGGTAATCAAGTTTCTCCCGTACGCTTAAATTACAACCAAGGACTGTTGTTGCGCCGTTTCTCGGTCAACGAAATTCCATTATTCCCGCAAAAAAAAAAAACAGACACATAAAAAATCCGCAGAAGAAAAAAAAATACCCAGAACCTGGATAAAATCATAAGCACGCCAATCACAGTATAATCACTTACCAACCGGTAATGTACAGTATTAAGGGCATTATCAGAGGTTACCATTAAAGGCTTTTGGTGAGAGAACCATGTGCGAACAACCGGGGCATTCGCGAGAGGTAATAATAATAATAATAATTCAATTTATATAGCGCCTTTCACCCGAGGGTCACAAAGCGCAAAGCCGTCTCAACGGTTTGGAGCAACCTCCCGCGGCACCACCAAACTCGTAACGCAAACCCCAAAACAAGTCGCAGACCAACAGTGTCTCCACACAGCATTACGATCCCCAGCCCCGCCTCCGAAGCAGCCAAGGTAGAACAGCGATTGTCATCGCGTCGTAATATGATATCCGCTTAAACTATAATTAGCCCCAAAACGTCCGCTAAAGTGGATTTACTCCCATGACACAACCGCGACAAAAATAATAATAATAATAAAAAGTCGGACGGACATCGACGCCGCTTGCTGTGAACGCCTCCCGTGGGAATGTCGAGAGCTCGGGAATGTCGGGACTCGGCCAGGCCATCCCGCGTGGGGCGGCCAGGCGCCCCGCTCCCCGCACGCAGCACTCCTCCTCCTGCTGCTGCTGGTAGGAGGAAAGCGGAGCGCGCACCCCCGTCCCAAGAGGAGCCCATACAGTATTCACCGCTACATCCCCGACACTGACCATCGGCAGACGCTGTACGCACTGCGCGTACATTGCGAGCAGCGCATGAGGTAACATTCAAAGTGTCCGTGAAGGTCACAATTCCGGGCTCCGCGTCGGACTCGGCCGAGATACTCGTCGATCGGCGAGCGTTGTGCTTCAGCCGAGTGCAGCACAAGGCTGGGTTGCTCCGAGCTTCGGCAGGAAGCGGTGCGCGACGGTAAACGGACTCCTTGCACAAGCGCTCCCTTTCACCGGCCGGGAATACATCCGCGGTCGCTACCGAAGGGGCGAGCGGACCGACGCAACTCTACAGGTCGCCGCTCGGCCACGGTGACCCGTCTGGCAAACACCGCGACGCCGGCACGCGCGCGCATCCTGGAATGCCCGCGGCGCGACCGCCGTGCGTCCGTGCATGCCAGCGACCCGCGCCCTCTCAGCTGCACTGAAAGGCGGGGGGCGCGGGGGGGGGCTTTGCGCTTGCGGACAGACTCGGTCGCCGACCGACACACAAGCACGAACCCTACGTGGGATCGTACAATGCTGCCCGCGCGGGCGAGGATGTTGCGGCACGCGGAAGTTTGAGGTTAAAGCGCCCGTCCCCGGAGAAGCCGCAGCGGCACGACGGGGCGACACGACCGGCGAGGGCACGCACGGTGTCCGCACAAGCGTCGGTCCAGGCACAGTATAGCGCTCGCATTAGCGGGAATGCAAACGTTGCATAAGGATTTGCATCAACGACGCGCGCCGGAACAAAAGGGTGGTTTGGCGTCGTGGTGCAGCTGGCGGGCCGGCGCGTTTTGAATGGACGAGCCGGCGGTCAGCAGGCTGCGCCGAGCCGCTCCCGACGCGAATCCGCCGAGCGGCTACTCCGCTCGTCTCCAGTGCTTTAGTTTCATTTGCAAAGATCGAAAAATAACTTTCGAGTACAATTACACGAGGGTCTTCGCAACCACGTCAAGTTGAGCACATTCTCTCTTTCTCTTTTCAAATATTATACATAAATAGTGTACATTTGATGGGATATAAATATTATCTTTTTTTATATTATAAAGGCCTCCTTTGGAATTTCTTTGGTAAGTAACTAGCTTTCACCATCGCAAAGCTTGGGCCTTCACAGTCTCGCTGATGGCGCGTGTACTGCGGTACAAGGGGCTGGTAACCAGCGTGGAACAAATACGTCTTGATCCTGGGCTCAGTAAACACTTGTCCTGCCAGTGCAGGCTTGTCCGTGGGTAACACCATTCGCGCAGCGGTCGTGGGGAGGGCGCGCGGGTCGTCGTTACCCGCCGTCCCTAAAGGCCGCTCGCTCGCGATAATCGTCGGGCGCGTTGTAAACGTGCACTTAAAGCCAGCTGGGGG
The DNA here is from genome assembly GCA_036362915.1 of Geotria australis. NCBI lineage: Eukaryota > Metazoa > Chordata > Hyperoartia > Petromyzontiformes > Geotriidae > Geotria > Geotria australis. The sequence continues at coordinate 9,239,015 of JAZEWU010000006.1, read as the reverse complement.
AGTGAGGGTTCCAGGGGAGGCAGGGTGGGGGTCAAAGCAGCAGGGGTCACTGGAAAGACCACATCTGGTTCTTGTCGTCCTGCACGCAGGGCCTCATCTCGATGTCGGAGCGGCCGTCGGGCTTGCGGAACGCGGTCATGCACGCGTTTGCTTGCGCGTTGTACAACGTGCCGTCCTGCGCGACGCACACACACACACACACACCAAGGCGCCGCGCCATCAGTTAGGTACGAGCCGGAGCAACGCGAGGAGAAACACCCTTACACCGCTCGCGAACAATTCTCATGCAACAGACCCAGTGTCAGACCGGTGCAGGGGAATGCACAATGTCAGTACGGGGAAAACAAGAGCGATTAGAGGAAAGAGGAAGGAAACCGCAGTGATTTGGACATAGGACGAGAATGAGTCCGGACAGGATCCCGTGCTTGGCGATGCCACACAACAGCGGAAGGAAAATGTAGTAGAGAAAAGAGAGACAGAAAACCGGGTGCATCGATGGACGGATAGACGATCTAAAAAAGACTGCATTGAGATTGAGACAAGCCGTAAAACTGGCTACAGAGAGAGGAAACCGTGGCACAAACCAACCTGGCCCCACGATCGCTAATGATCTGACAGCAGGGGAAAGCCGGCGATACATTCAGAGTTAATTTCCCGTCAAACTAGTTTCATTAGTGCGCGCAGCATGCCGTCGTTACCACTGACCGCGACGCTTTAAGCATCAGCATCAAGGCTCGCGTTTCACCGCGTTAAACGCAGGTCGAGACGTACCTCGCGGAAGTCCCACAGCAGGCCGGGCTTGTTGGTCTGGCTGTCGGGCGGGCAGTGCCGCATGGCCACCTGCGCCTTCCCCTCGCACACCTCGGCGCACAGCTCCGCCGCCGAGTTGAAGCGCAGGTCCTTGCGCGTCGTGTACTCGAAGAACTGCGGGGGGGCGGAGGCGGCGGCGGCGCGTGAGCGACGGGAGGGCACGGCCCCACGCACGCGGGGATCACTCAGGGCGGCTCCTCGCTCTCACTGCGTTTCTCGTTAGAGGCCGCGCTCCGTTACTTTGTGATACACGACACTCGCAGAGCAAAGGTTGCCCCAGGCCGAACACGTACCCGCAGACGGATTCACATTGCACGCGTCGCTCCGCTCCGAGTTTGCAAAACGAGCCTCTCTCCGTCACGGGTCCGTGATCGCGGAGGGAGCTGCCGCCACAATTGAGACGTACAATGGAGACCGACCGTTTCAAGCGCGCGCTCAAGACGCATCCGTTCGACCTCGTAAACGATAGGCGTATGTGTTGCAACGCGCCCCTCGACGATTAGGGTGCTGTAAGAGCCGCTGTGTAAACGGGTGTCGCTGTCGCTACGAGCGCAGGAACGGTGGCACGGTGATCGCGCACTGAACTGCGAATCTGGCGAGCCTGCGTTTGATTCCTGCCCAAGGGTCGCATCGGTGATACGTGAACCGGGTCGGAGCCCCCCACTTCGCCGAGCCACACTGACCGCAATAGTGAAGTATGTCAAATGACTAACCCCAGCAACCAACATAGGCTGGGGGAAAGGCCTCAGCCATTGGTGGATTTACAGAAGCGCTGCAAACGACCAATAATTATTTAACTCAAACAAGCACAAGCAACACAAAAGGGAAATCGTTAACCCGCAAGAGGGCATGCGTTAAAACATTACTGACCAAAAAACGGTTACTTACTACATATATTTTCACACGTCTTAACCGATATGTGAATCGTACACTTGGTAAACGTGAAGCGTGAGTGCGTGTCGGAAGCAAGACTCGCAGCCACGTGCCAGCGCTCGCAGCGCTGGAGGCTCAGGTGCAGCTGAGGGCTCACCTGGTTTCCACCCTGGCCGTGGCACGGGTACAGCGACAGCATGGCCCCCGTCGGGTTGTTTTCCTGAGCGTTGTAATCGATGCAATCAGACGAGATCCCCTTGTTTTGGATCTGGATAAACCCGCAAAGTCGAGGGTTAGACAAACATCGGAGATTTACGGTGCAAACCCCGCAGCTGCCGGTTCTGTGACGTCAAAGAAATGAGCTGACTTTTACAGGGTTCAACGATGAGAGAGTGAGGAGGTGTAAGTTATCTGTCGTGCAAAGATAACCGTGTAATTGTGGGCGTGCGTGTGTAAGGGTCTGCGTGTGGCACAGTGGAGAGCACAGGTGGTGCGTATGATAGTCATGGGTGCTCGCTAACGGCACTTGACCCTACAGTCTGTTAAGGCTACACGGGGGATCATTGTATCTTTCTAGGGGTACACGTGTCTCACACACACACAATATGCCTGTGGGCACGCGCGCGTGACTCACGGCTCCGTGGAACCCCGGGCGATCCTCGGGCACGTGCAGGTCTGGGTAGATGTTCTTGAGGTACCACTCGAAACTCTCGCAGCCCAGCTTCTCCCGCAGGGTCTTCCGCTCCGAGATATCGCCGTACTTCTCCTGCGCACACGCGCGCGCGCGGCGTTAACACGCGGAACGACGAACGCGCGCCGCGTTACCGAGCGCGTCAACGAGCCGGCGCGAACGTGGGGCGGGCGATGAGAGCGGGGCGAGCTGGGCGCGCTGGGCGGCACCTTGCGTCCGGGCGGGTTGCGGTTGTAGAAGTGCTCCTTGTACGAGTCCATCCAGACCTCGGCGGCGCGCACCGTGTTCTGCAGGAAGCGCGGCCGCGGGTACGGGGCCTTCTTGGGAAACACGTGGCCCACGTGCGAGCAGGGGTGCACCTCCAGCGAGCCGCCGCACTGCCACACCTGGCGGGCGGGAGGCACCTCCGGTCAGCGTGGTCGGCTCAGCGCGGTGCAAAAGAAGTTCGGCGTACGAGACGACACGCATGAGGCATCGGCGAGCGCATTCGAGTTCAAACGGGGTTCTTTGTTTGCGGAACGCGACCGCGATTTCCTGTGACCGATTAACCCAGAATGCCACCGGTCTAGTCAGATCTCGCAGGTCGAGCGAGATCTGAGCGGCTTCCCCTCCTTTCGAATGGCAAGGTGAAATTCAGACCATTATTTTTCGGTGATGTCCTAGGCCTCCCCTAGGTAACGGTCAACTGTTCGTTAACTCGCACATTTGTTGTACCGCAGGAATCCTGCTTCCAGAGCTTGAAAGGTTATAGGTTAGTTTCTGCTGTAATCATAAATATCTTCATCATCGGATAGGCTCCGGCTCACCGCGACCCTGTACACTGTACAGGAATAAGCGGTGACTATTTGTGTGCATTAGGCGGCACGGACAGCAGAGGGCAGTGCAGCAAAATCCATTGTTTAGCATTGGCCCCTCATCACCATCAGCACCCAGCAGTGACTGTGTTATCAATGTATTCGTGTAGGTTTTCACGGCTCGGTGTATGGTAATTGCTCTCCATAGCTGTTATTTCGGAATAGCCGTGTCAAGTGTTCCTTCTCTCTCCTTCGTGACGTTTCGCCCCCCGCGTTAAAGGCATCGTAAATTTCAATTTGCACTAATCCAGGAAAGCCTCACAGAGTCTCAACACCTTCTGAGGAGGATCCTGCTGTTGGACGTTTGGCCGATTCAGTTTCATGTTTTACCAATGTTTTGCGGGTGTGAGGATTCTGAACGGTTGTAATAAACCCTATGCGTAGCTTTGCTTACAAGTCCGCACAGACAGGTCCACGAAGCAAGATGCGGTACTGACATTTGCAGGTGACTATGTGCAACTCAATCGGTTTGGGAGTTTTCACAGGACCTGCCGACCGTTGGCCACAAAGCGCTGGACTAGCGATGTGCGGCACGCCCAGCACACACGCGGCTAGAAAACATTACATCACCGGAGCACAAATGTGTCGATGTCAACCATCTTAAGTACTTAAGCAACCGCGCACCCACACGAACACGGGCACACATTGTTTCTGCAAAACCACATTTCTGCAAGAACGAGACCTTTTCCTTTGTTCGGTTTGTAACGGGATAGTCTGTGTGACCCGGCGGTCGCGTGGAGGCTTTTTTTTGTAGGTGGCAACACTCCATAGATTATCGTCGCGTAACGCGAGCCGTCCCTGGAGACTTACCCGGAAGGAAAGCTCGAGGTTCTCACCACCCCACACCTCCATGCCCTGGTCGTACGTGCCGATGTGATCAAAATACTTCTTGCTCACGGCAAAGAGACCACCGGCCATGGTGGGGGACCTGCGAGAGGACCCCAGGGAGGGGAAGGAGGGGAGCGAGGCACCGGAGAAGAACAACAACCGGTTACTGACAGGTGACGCGACGCGACGCGAGCACCGAACCACCGCCCCGGGACATATACAAACGCATGGGCTAAGTCACAAAGCATCGCTGTTACACGCGGTGCAGCAGCATTGCAGTGGTTGGCGTGCCGCACCGTGAACCCAGCGACCTGAATTTTATATCCCGGCCACGCTTAGCGTCGTTGGCGAGTGGTTATCCGGATTAGTGCGCAGCTCGCCTGGCGCTAACACACCGATTACTGCGGTGAAGTATGTGTGGAACAAATATTATTTTCCACATGTAAGAATGGCTTTTCACACGATAGCTGTCAGGAATTGCACGTTGAATGTTTGTGTTTTGCATCAATGGTGTCAGCAGATATGTTTTCAATGTGCGCCAATCATATGCACGCTGTGTCTCACACATGATTGATGCATATTCACTCATACGCCGTGCAGCCGCTTTGTCAATCGATGGCATGATGAAGACTTCCCTGTGCCATGCAGGTTGTGGGGTTACATGACAATACTCCACCACTATGGTCAGTGCGGGTGGGTCAACATGGGGAGCATAGACGTGGGACCGTAGCAGTAGAGTACAACAACGGGTTTCGTTGCATTGCCCTCCTCTTCCCAATCACGCAGCCGTGCGGCAGCTTTACAGCGAACCGTTTGAGGTCGCCCGCTATGTGCACTTCATTCGCTGTACCGTAAGGAACTTTAGCTACAGCCGGTCAGGAACAAACACGCGAATACGCGCACGAACAAACACGCAAACACAGCTACGGTTACTGGCCCGTCGGCAAACAAGCGCCGCTATTCAGCCGTGCACGGCGAGCCGCGACACGTGTGCTGGTGTCACCGCCTGCCCGGGCTGCGGCGCGGCACGTGGTGCGGCTCGGGTTTCAGGCCGTGGGACCGAGGTGCTCGCCTAGCGCGGCGCGGTGACGGAACCCATTAACGCGAAAACAACGGGCTTTGTGTGGCCCGGCGGCGGGATGCGGCGGGCGCAGGGGCGGGCAGGGCGGCGCAAACGCGGCTCACTGGGCCGCGCTCCGTCGCGACACCTGCTCGTGCCGCCGCCAGATCGATGGCCACGGATCCCTCCCCCCGTCTCGGGTGCGAACTCGACCCCCAGCGACCTCACGACCACCCCTCCCCCCCACCCCTCTGGGCGTCCCACACGGGCACGTGCGGAGTTGCTGTAAACAACTGTCTCGTTGTCTCGATGGCTTTAAACAGCTCTAATCACACCTTCGAAAGTAGTTGTTCCCAACAGCCTGTTACTGAACGCTGTGCGAGGCGTGGATATTGATTATCACTGACCTGCCTGGCTGCTCATTATGGGATTTATAAGAACAAAGCTATATACCCGAGTGTTTGTCGTGTCGCAGGAATCCCGTAAAGAGCTTTCAAGCTCACTGGGTATTTTTCTGCTGTAATAATAAACATCTGTCTATCTAAGTGTTATCCAAAGCAAGTGAGTGATGGCCACTGCTCATCGCACGGTGTCAGCTCTGAACCAGTGATGGGAATTTGGCGTTCCCACAGACAGGCCAGAGTCTGGCCATAGGACAACCCAGGTGTCCTTCACATGCATAATTTAGATATTTTTTTCTAAAGAGACCAGAGTAAAACGCCTCTGCTTTGCAGGGGGATATATAGGGAATGGCAGGCATGGCACATGCCCTGGGCGCCACTTGAAGGGGGGCGCCACTGAGCAGTTTCTATTAAAGTCTGACAAGTCATCCTCGGATAGTGAAGCAAGAAAGGTGGAGTTATAATTTTCGTGTAGTGCCATAATTGGTTAATTAAAAGATTAAAGAGCTTTGACTTGTATTTTTGAGCTGATATTATGATAAAGTTATCGAAAAGATGGGTGTCAGATGTTTGGACAGGGGCGCAATTTCAGTGCTTGCCACAGGCCCTATTTTCCATACATACGCCCCTGACTGCTATGAGTGTGCACGAGGGAGAGTGACCGGCGGGTACGCGCGACCCTTCCCTCCCCCGTGTCGCCGGGCGCCGCGTACTGGATGGGGTCGATGCGGGAGCTGCGGCGCGAGCGCTCATGCTGCGGGACGCCGTGCCACTGGAAGGTGAGGCGCCAGTCGAAGCCGCCGATGGCCGGCTCGCCCGTCTGCATGTAGAACTCCAACGTGTTCCAGTCGATGGTGTCGATCACGGGGCAAATGATGGCCGTCTCCTTCTCCAAAATCCTGCGGGAAACAAACGCAGGCTTGGCTACCGACGAGCAGAAGACGGTGATTATTTATCGACAGACCGTCACGATTTATCTGCAAAGCTCGAACGGAGGGAGCGCGGGCTAAAACACGCGGCACAATGTGTCACGATTTAGACGGGCGATTTGCTACGAGAATAAATTCTCGCATTGCCACTGTTGTGCAATGGTGGGGGGGGGGCGGCATATTTATATTGTAGACAGAAGCAGCAAGCAAAAATAACGAAAGCCTTGAGCCTAAGATTAAGGCAGGGCGGCGAGTCAAGAGCACGGAGGTTTGAGGAAGACAGTTCAAAATAATGAGCATGCTCCCACTGAGCAAAGGGTTATTGGGTGCTTCAAAAGAGATCTTTAGTTGCTAGAGTGCGCAGCAGGGACGACAGCGCGATGAGAGAGCAGAGGCAGGGAGACCGCGTGGACAGCGGCAGAATGAGAAGAGAAGGGAGCGCAGGACGAGGGCGAAGGACAGTAGAGCCAGACGACAGGGGAGAGGTGGGCAGCGGCAAATCCACGAAAGTTGCCGACGACCGACGGCGCGGTCGTTTAACGCGACGCGCAGGCGCGGTACCTCTGGAGCAGGGGCTCGATCCAGCCGGGCACGCACTCGCAGTGGCAGTCGAGGAAGGTGAGCACGTGGCCCGTGGCGTGGGTGGCGCCCAGCAGGCGGGCGCGCACCAGACCCTCGCGCTTCGTCGTGCGCACCAGGCGCACGCGCTCCAGCGAGCTGATGTAGTCCTCCAGCGGAGACTTGAGGTACACTGCTCGCACCGCGGTGGATGGATAGTCGCTCGTCGGCACGCGGCGGCAGGGTGCCTATGCAGTGGTAACATCTGCACCTCACGGAAAGAATGGTCTTGCCCGACGCGGTTCGATTCCCGCCTTGGGCGCCTTTCTGTGTGGAGTTTGTGTGTTCTCTCCCCCTGTTCTGCGTGGGTTTCCTCAGGGTTCTCCGGTTTCCTGACACAACTTAAAAAAAACCACATTAATTATTTGGCCGATAACATCATAATTTATAGGAAGCAGCGTGTGGAAATATGTTGGCGACGGCAAACTGCCTGGCTGCCTCCTCGGCCTCTCTGCACTTTCCTCGCTACGCCTCTTAGTCGTTCTCTTGTTGAATTAATACCTTCGACATTGAATGAATATGCGCGCGTTATAAATGTAAAATTATTATTATTACAGCAGGAATGCCCAGTGAGCTCGCGAGCTCTTTGCGGGATTCCTGCGACGCAACAAACACGCGAATTGACAAATATATATAACGGACTGATGTAGGTTTTCACGGCTCAATTCATGATGGTTGCTCTTCAGAGCTGTCAATGCTTCCAATGTGGGAGGAGAAACGTCTAGATGGAGATCGCTTGACACGGCTATACCGAAAGAACAGCTCTGAAGAGCACCCATTACAAATAAAATAAAAAATCAGAAGCAGCAAGCAAACACGTGTGCGTATGATTGATAACCAGAACATCACCTTACCGCAAAACACTTTTCATCATTTGTGATTGTTTTTTGGGTGAGGCCACGGTATGAACTTGTTGGCTTCCTAATTTCATAACCAGAAGATGGTTGTTGCAGTTTCAAGCGAAATGTCGTATCTCGTTGCTAAGTTTGGTTGTGCACGTGGAAAATGAACTTGTTCTGCTATGTCCGGTGGTGGAGGATTACATAACACAAATTTGGACAGATCACTACGCAGCCCATTCCAAAAAGGGATTATGGATGATGACATTGGCCGTGAAGACATACATGTTATGGTTCATCACTATTGTTTTATTACGTCAGTTGTGGCAAGCTGACATTATAAAACATTACAGAAAACAATTTTAATCAACGTAATGAACCTGCTGAAAAAAGGGACTTTAACACTACACGGGACCATTGCTACATTAAATTATTTACAAAAAAGTCTCTACTTCAGTTTTATTTACGCGCACAGTAATACTTTCCCCACCGATTAAACGTGTTATTTAGTCCACCCAACTGGGAGTAATGAGCGTTTGTCAGGGATTCCGGGAAGTGGTTGAGTAAGTCA